>JAVTVY010021339.1:36070-76298 GCA_036873755.1 Hanleya hanleyi | reverse complement strand
TGGGGAAAAGAGGAAAAAAATAGACATTTAATATCTCCCATTGGAGCAAGAAAAATGATGACCGTTGTTACATGTCTCAGTTTATCTGTTGTGACTGAACGATCTCCAGGATTGTATCTGAGCTAGATCAGTGTGTTGGCGGGCCCAGGGGTGTCAAAAGGTACCAATCCCCTTCCAAAGGACGGGTTTTTCGCTAGTTAACATGGATAATATCATTCCAGCACATCGTCTCTTACAAATTACTCGAGTATCTAAGAACACTTAGCTAAAGCATAGATCTTGATGAACGTTTTCATTTACTAGTACATCAACATATAACACTGTCATGTGTACATGTATACTTAAAAAATCAGTTCAACAATAATGACGTTTTGTTTTCACGCTTCATTCTCTCACTTGCAGGTATGCTTAAAGCCAAGAAATATGACTGGAAGGATTCCAACATGGCACTGTTTGGAACTGATACAGAAAAACGTGTCAAAAGTAAGGAGATTCTTTGTGCCTGAATCACTGTACAAACAAAGCTATAGTACTGTTCTTCTTTTAGTTTCATATATCCAACTGAGAACATGTCCCCTCATATGAGCCGAATGGAATTACTGTATATATTTAGATTCTGTGTTCTTACTTACAAGATTGGTGCAGCATAAATACAGTCCAGATCGTATGTCCTCCATGACTCTGTGATTTTAGGTTTATTGCAGCCTGGGTAATTTGCTACTTCATTTAAAAAAAAAAAAAATAATGAAAAAAAACCCCTAATTGACGGAGCTGAAAAATACCTCTTGTTACTATCGTTATTATAAACCAACTCATAACCATTATTTTTTTTTTTTTGCAAAAATTTTATCAAATTATTTCCCTTGATCAAGACTTGTCCACCAAGAATTTGTTCGTTGCACATCACAATGGGCAGTTATTGTATTCTCTCTGATAATTCAATCCTCATTTAATCACCCAATATTTTGGGGACAAAATTCAATCGGTTCTAATAAATCTTGTCATCCTCTAAAATCATTGAAATAATGAAGAAATAATGATTTTGAGGCAGCTTGTCTACTTCATGTCATATTATGATTTAATATATAATCAGTCATAAGTGAAGACTTTCCAGAAGGAAAAAGAAATTAATGGGGGAAAAGTAATGATGTGTCACCAGCATGACTTTCTCACAGGTGTTGGACTAGAAAGACGAGCCTTTTTTTGGCCTAATATGCTGCACTGTTCTATAATTACAGAGGAGTCAGCCCAGACAGAGAAAGCTTGGACAGGGGCTGGGGGAGAGGTGGGATTGAAAATCTGGAGGATTGTGGTAAGTCTGTAGACTGGAGCATGATTGAATCTGAGGTTATCTGCCTTGGATCGGGCAAACTTTAGGCCCCTGATAAACCCAAAATTTCATGTTGGCATCTTTTATCAACACGAATTCATGCAAAATTAAATCTTTTTCCAGTTGAGAGGCATTAAATTAAAAAAAAAATTCTTACTCTCAACCCCATTCTCATGGCATCAGGTTGTATACCTAGTGTCAGATACATGTACATGTATACCCTCTGATTGCACTGGGATTAAAAAAAGCAGTGCACAGCTTTTATGCGCATGGCTCTCAGCCAATCAGCATCGCCTGTTACTAAACGGAGCGGAATGGGCTCGGGATAGCATGGCTATACAAGACCTACCATGTGATTTTGTCAGATAGATAAACATCTAAACTGTTCATTTGTACATAAGATGTACTCGATCTGATTAAAATAAGTCCCAATTGTCGCTTCGCTATAGTGGGTCTATTGTAAAGCCCCATGTGCTGGATGTCCACCAATGGGTGGGCTGCTTCATCCCTGAAAGAACCATTTATTGTTACGTACTTATAAACAAACTCACATTGTTTTGATAACTTCCAGGAGAAATCTATAGAACATCAAACGGTTAAGAAATTCAACAGCATCTGCGAGTTTACAGGACTCCCACCTACATCAAAGAAACATGAATTTTCCTGTAACACCGAGACCGTCAAAAACAAAACATTTAATAATCGATTATTGTGAGCGGGGCTTGACGCTTGATGTGATTGGTCGACTCGGTCAATTTGGTCGACTCGGTCAATTTGACCTTCGTCACATTTCAATTCTGAGGGCAGCGGACACAAACCAGATGGGCTTCCTTTCAGACCTAATAGTTCAGCAACATTTAGGTCTAGTTTTAATCGGATTGAAGATGTACTGGAAGTATTTTCCTATACAGATCCGGTGTAGATCGAACTCAGTGAAGCCTGAATGTTCTCCTGCCATGTGCAATCAAAGGTTATTATACGGACGGTTCAGGCAGTTACAAACTCTGGTATTGGGAGGCTGCTGAACCCAAGCTTTAGTTCAAGATGTGGAGATAGGCACATTCCTTAAATTGACAGGATATATTGTCAGTTATAAATATTCTGAAATGGCAGTATTAGTTGAGTGGGTTAATTTAATGGCTTAATATAGTTCCAACTTCCTTCACTTTCATTGATTCTTTTTAATTCACAGTATTTACGTTGTAGTAAAATAAAGAGAATACATGTACATCTGAAATTCGATGTAGACTTCAAAATCCTATATGCTCACACATGATTCACAGTCGTGTTTGCATATCATGATTAACATCTCCAATTATCTGATCCTGCCTGAAATAAGCCCGGTTTGGTAATTATAGCTGCATGTAATTAGCTATTATGGTATGGCTGCATGATGGTTAAGTGGGACAACGTATTGAACTTACTATATATGGGAAGTCGAGAGCAAGCTGACATGAACAATGTGTGTACATGTATGTACACAGTTGAATGCATGCATGGCAGGAAGTTCTATCATCCGAGTCTTTTTTTTCAATTTGAGAATGTTTCTTAGGAGTCCTGTAGAGAGTCGATTTTATATTCTGTCCTTAATTATTTCTGTTATCCCTTTTGGTAGAGGGCTGATACGTTTCAAACCAAGCACTAATGTAAAAGACTGTGTACAAAAAAAAAACAAAAAACAAAAAAAAAAAAAAAAAATCCAAGATGACCACCATCATCAGGTCACAGTTACGTGACAGAAGCCATACCTGCCATAAATAATACGATAGGGACTAATTAATTTTGGGCAAATAAATTACTTTTATGAAATAAAAAATGTAAAAAAAAAAATAGGACAGAAAATAGGACACCTCGTCACCACCATTTGTATTTTCCCTTGATGCTTTGCCCCTAGTAATTTATGCTAGTAATCTCAAAATGACTCCAATAAGATTCGCGGACAAGTCATTGTTTCTCTCTTGTTGTTCTCATTCAGCTCCAAGCTTTTGTCAGGGTCAATAGATACATAGAATCAGTGGATACATAGGGTCATTTGATACATAGGGTCAGTTGATACATAGATTCAATGGATACATGAACTCAATTGATACATCAACTCAATTGATACATAGGGTCAATTGATACATAGGATCAATAGATACATAGGGTCATTTGATACATAGGGTCAGTTGATACATAGATTCAATGGATACATGAACTCAATTGATACATCAACTCAATTGATACATAGGGTCAATTGATACATAGGATCAATAGATACATAGGGTCATTTGATACATAGGGTCAGTTGATACATAGATTCAATGGATACATGAACTCAATTGATACATCAACTCAATTGATACATAGGGTCAATTGATACATAGGATCAATAGATACATAGGGTCAATTGATACATAGGGTCAATTCATACATAGATTCAATGGATACATGAACTCAATTGATACATCAACTCAATTGATACATAGAATCAATAGATACATAGGGTCATTTGATACATAGGGTCAGTTGATACATAGATTCAATGGATACATGAACTCAATTGATACATCAACTCAATTGATACATAGGGTCAATTGATACATAGGATCAATAGATACATAGGGTCATTTGATACATAGGGTCAGTTGATACATAGATTCAATGGATACATGAACTCAATTGATACATCAACTCAATTGATACATAGGGTCAATTGATACATAGGATCAATAGATACATAGGGTCAATTGATACATAGGGTCAATTCATACATAGATTCAATGGATACATGAACTCAATTGATACATCAACTCAATTGATACATAGGGTCAATTGATACATAGGATCAATAGATACATAGGGTCAATTGATACATAGGGTCAATTGATACATAGAATCAATAGATACATAGGGTCATTTGATACATAGGGTCAATTGATACATAGAATCAATGGATACATGAACTCAATTGATACATCAACCTCAATTGATACATGTGTGGTCAATTGATACATAGATCAATAGATACATAGGTCAATTGACAAGATAGTCAATTCATACATAGATTCAATGGATACATGAACTCAAATTTGATACATCAACTCAATTGATATGGCTAGGAATCAATAGATACATAGGGTCATTTGATACATAGGGTCAGTTGATACATAGATTCAATGGATACATGAACTCAATTGATACATCAACTCAATTGATACATAGGGTCAATTGATACATAGGATCAATATATACAAAGGGTCAATTGATACATAGGGTCAATTCATACATAGATTCAATGGATACATGAACTCAATTGATACATCAACTCAATTGATACATAGAATCAATAGATACATATGGTCAATTGATACATAGGTTCAATAGATACATAGGATCAATTGATACATAGGTTCAATAGATACATAGGATCAATTGATACATAGGTTCAATAGACACATCAAATCAATTGATACATAGGGTCAATAGCTACATAGGATCAATTGATACATAGGTTCAATAGATACATAAGATCAATTGATACGTAGGTTCAATAGATACATAGAGTTAACTGATAAATAGGGTCAGTTGATACATAGAATCAATAGATACATAGAATCAATGGATACATAGGGTCAATTGATACATAGAATCGATACATACATAGGGTCAATTGATACAAAGAATCAATAGATACATAGGGTCAATTGATACAAAGAATCAATAGATACATCAAATCAATTGATACATAGGGTCAATAGATACATAGGATCAATTGATACATATGTTCAGTAGATACATAGGATCAATTGATACATAGGTTCAATAGATAAATAGGGTCAACTGATAAATAGGGTCAATTAATACATAGAATCAGTGGATACATAGAATCAATAGATACATCAAATCAATTGATTCATAGGGTCAATAGATACATAGGATCAATTGATACATAGGTTCAATAGATACATAGGATCAATTGATACATAGGTTCAATAGATACATATGGTTAACTGATAAATAGGGTCAATTGATACATAGAATCAATAGATACATAGAATCAATGGATACGTAGGGTCAATTGATACATAGAATCAATGGATACATAGAATCAAGATACATAGAACCAATGGATACATAGAATCAATAGATACATAGAATCAATGGATACATAGGGTCAATTGATACATAGAATCAGTAGATACATACATAGGGTCAATTGATAGAAAGAATCAATAGATACATAGAATCAATAGATACATCAAATCAATAGTATACATCTAATCAATACATACATCGGGTCAATTGATACATAGAATCAATAGATACATAGGGTCAATTGATACAAAGAATCAGTAGATACATAGGGTCAATTGATACAAAGAATCAATAGATACATATGGTCGATGGATACATGGGTCAAAAGATACATAGGGTCAATTGATACATGGGTCAATAGATACATAGGGTCAATTGATACCAAGAATCAATAGATACATAGAATCAGTAGATACATAGGGTCAATTGATACAAAGAATCAATAGATACATAGAATGAGTAGATACATAGGGTCAATTGATACACCGTGTCAATTGATACATAGGTTCAATAGATACATCTATAGGGTCAATAGATACATAGGGTCAGTAGATACATAGGGTCAATAGATACATGGGTCAATAGATACATAGGGTCAATAGATACATAGGGTCAATAGATACACTGCCAAAAATACCCTACTTATTTAAGATAATGCACTAAAATTTTCTTGAAATAAGATAATTTTTACTCAAAATAAGTTAAATTTTAAGAAAATTTTAAGATTTTTTTTTCTTGTTGAAGTAAAAGTTGGAGTGGGGTAAGTATATTTTACTTAAACAAGAAAAATTTAAGAATTTTTCTTAAAAAAATCTTGTTTTAAGAAAAATTCATAATTTTTTCTTGTTTAAGTAAAATATACTTACCCCACTCCAACTTTTACTTCAACAAGAAAAAAAAATCTTAAATTTTCTTAAAATTTAACTTATTTTGAGTAAAAATTATCTTATTTCAAGAAAATTTTAGTGCATTATCTTAAATAAGTAGGGTATTTTTGGCAGTGAACACATAGGGTCAATTGATGCATGGGTCAATAGATACATCTATAGGGTCAATTGATACATGGGTCAATAGATACATAGGGTCAATTGATACCAAGAATCAATAGATACATAGAATCAGTAGATACATAGGGCCAATTCATAGGGTCAATTGATACATAGGTTCAATAGATACATCTATAGGGTCAATAGTTACATGCATGGACATGTATTGCAAGCATAAGGGAAAGCCAGCTCTTATTTTGATATTGTTTCGTCACCAGTTCAAGACTATTGAATTGTAAATTCCAACCATATCGTATTATGGGTAATCTTTGACAATCTAAAACTGAATGCGTTCTGGTATACTACCTCCATTTCCAGCGATCTGTTTATGTTAGGGCTGAAGTTTCCCAGAAGCTCCAATGGTCTCTTTCAAGATCACCAGCTGGAACCCCTGTTTTTTTAGGGAGAAATAATGTAAACAGCATTTCTTTCTGGAGCTTGTTTGTCTTACATTCTATTTAAAGACTGGCTGCTGGAAATGAGATTGGCATACAGTCATGTGTATTATCTGAAGCTCAGGAAACCAAACTTCCTGGTGGTCAAGGACATGGCTTTAGTATCCTAGCTATTCACAGTGTGAAAGTTTCAGTTCAAAGTGCAGTGACCATGCATGGCAGGACACGACTAATTATTTTGTGAAAGCATTTTTCAAATTATGAATGGTTGCTTTAGTCCTGTGAGCTCATCAGGCCAATAAGGGTCATTTATTGTGGGATGTTGTTGTGACAGGCTTAGTATCCTCTTGAAATTAACAAATTACAGCAGAACCTGAAAATAAACGTTTATGGAAGATTCATTTTTTTTACTTTTTCTATTTTTGGTATGGAAGATGTCACTTCTGACAAATAATTCTTTAAAAGGCAGTATTGCAGCAAGACATAATGAACTCTTCTGGTCATCTGCATGAAGTAATTTCCAAGATAATTAGAAACAAATATGGATCATATCTGCTTGGCATACCTACATGTAAGTGGTCATAGTTAATGAGGGTTGATTGTTTATCAAAAAAAGCAAATTTTGAAAATGGAGTTTTTAAATGATACCGAATAGGAATTTGAGTATAATTTTTGCCAAAAATGAGATCTTGTATACCAAAAATGGTAAACTGAAACCGTAATTCATCCACTGTGATTTGTTAATTTCAAGATATTCTTGCAGGGGACACAAATTCTTTTACAACATCGCACAATATTGAATCAAAAAGTTTGTTCTGAGTGAACATTACAAATAACAAATGTGTGTATAACCCCTTGTTTACTCTTTCCTAAATCAGGAGGAAACAAAATAAATCTCAAATTTTATCTTAGAACCTACACGTGGCTTTCATACAAAAGTCCCAAAATAGAAATAAAATGTATCGGAAATGGTGTGGATTTCCAGATTACGAAATTCACACTGCATGACCATTCTGTAATTGTAAACCACAGCTGACTACATGAAGACCTTGTCAACATTTAAAAATAATTAAAACAAAACAATTACATGTATGAATCAAATTTGATGCATTTATCAGTTGCACAGAACGTTTATGTTGAATTGAGTTGAGTTACCATCAGTAAACCTTAGTCCTATACAAGTCTAGTCCTAGAACATGGAATACCTTTAAAATATTCTCCCATACATGTGTGTGAATCTCCAGTGAATTAGTTGATTTTAGTGATTTTCCCCAAATTGTCGATCTTAATGTTACTGCATTTCACCCAAATGCTTATAAAACAATATATTGAGAGTGCAAGTTTTTTCCGATTTGTTTCTGTGATTTTCAAATGAATCCATTCACACTTCTGCATATATATTTTTCAGAAATTTAAGGTAGAAGAGTGGCCAAAAGAGGATTATGGAAAGTTCTACAATGGAGACTCTTATATTATCCTCAATGTAAGTATTTTATATGTATCAATCTTTTCTCTATTTTACATGTAAACGAGACCAAATATTTGGAAAAAAAACAATTTGCAACATATTTAGCCTGATCCTACAGTTTGCATTTTAGCTGACACCATCTCAGAATTGGCTGTTTGGCATACTTCAGAAGGTTTGATTGTAACAGTGTTTTTTTTTGTTTTTTTTTTAAATTTTATTTATTCAGGGCAAAACAACATTGTTCACAGCGTACAAATATATGTACATATATATCTGAAACAAGCAATTGTATATCTAAAACAAGCAATGTTCTTTCTTCAAAGAATCATGTGTGGAGTTCTACACCATGTTAAGAGGTAGAGGCAGTCCGAGCATTACACGGTTCTATTATACAAAGTATGACTAACAGTGTTGATTACCATATTTCCGAAGTATCTGATGGTGAAAGGTTCTGGTTCTCAGAAGTATCTGATTGTAACAGTTGCTCCTATTTCTAAAGTTGCTGATAGTTCCCTCTTTTTCTTTGCTTTTCCATAGAATTGTATGGTTGAATACAATGAATCTCTAGATTCGGAGGCACTCTTTTAGAAAGAAAAAAAAAATGAGGCGGGAGGGAGAGAAGATTTTTTAAAATCTTTTTATTTCTTTTCTTTCAGCATGTTCAGCAACAAACCAAATCTATCTGTGTTTTCTCACAAACCAATGCAGTAGTTTGATGCAATTTGCATGAAACTAATTGAGGTTCTTCCAAAGGCCACATTCAACAACACTATTTCCTGCAAATAAAAACACCTCCAACAACTGTTCAAGAACATTATTTTAACAAAATGTCGAAAGAAAAATGTGTAAAAACTAAAAAAAAAAAAATTAGGTTTACAATTATTTTTGCTGTGAGCAGTAAAAAGGGTTGACCTGGTGCCAAAACATAAGAAGGTGGTGCCTGTTAAGCTAGGGCAATTTTTTTCAGCCTAACAGTTTGTCTTTACCAGTTTAATCCTAGAATCCTCATTACTTCACTATAAATCAAAAACAACACTTTCATTTGACCGTTCCTTCATATTATTCCAAGTTGATTAATAATCTTTTCTTTTTAGACTTACAAAGATAAAGATTCTGATCAGCTTTTGTACGATGTCCATTTCTGGATTGGAAAATACAGTACACAGGTAATTATCTAAATAGTCCTGTTCAAGTTCAACCTAACGACTGTGATGGGCTCTTTTAAATATCGGTCATTTATCTTACGAAACTGCACTAGAAATACAGTTACTCTACAGTAGAGTTACAGTAGTTCTCTACAGTAGATATACAGCAGTGTTGTGGTTGAAAGGTCCGCTGTATCAACTGCAAAGTAATTTAACTCATTAAAACCTAATTAGAGGAGCTGATTTACAGCAGCCCCAATTATGTTAATCAACACTGCAGTACTGGAGGCAAATTATGCAAATTACTATCATAATTCTGGTGTTGGATTTTGCAGCTAACCTGCAGCAGTCCCAATTATCCCCCGCCAGAGAATCAAGAAATACTGACAGTCTGTATGGGTGTCTTGTTTCCCCATTACCAAGATCGTTTGTAAATATTTAATTGGATTTACTCCAAACTTTGACTGAAGATTTAATTGGCAAATGGGGGCATATCGGTCATGCAACAGGAAGCGACCTGAATTTACGCAATTTTCAATAGTGGGGAATGGGAAAGTGGTCGGTCATTGTTCCATTTGCTAACTTGTCAAGTCCTGTTACAAAGCGCTATCTCCTCTTACGTGAACTATATCCCCAGATGGCTTTCGTCCTACTGAGTTTGAGGTCAAAGGGCAAGGTCACAAGTTATTTAAATTTACCTATTTTAATGTATTTTGAGCTACATGTTTGTCCACTCAAGAAAGTTGAATTGTCAGAGTTGTCTCCCCTCGATGCTCAGTATTGAGAGAACTAGAATTGTCTCCCCATATGTCTGTTATTGAACTGTTATCTGTCCTATCTATTGGAATACAAGACATGTTGCTCTCTTCAGCTGGGGAAGTTTTCTGTTCATGAACTATCCTGCTTAACAGGGACAGCAATTCTTTTTCCTACGAAGTAGGCTCTCATTTGCCAATTGTCCAGTGACTAGTCATGCACATTTGCGTACACTTCGCCATCCATAAGATGACTTGCGAATCGTGTGTCTCCATTATTGCGGAGCGATATCCAGTGTTTTACCGGATTCTGTTCGGCCTTCATCCGGCGGAGAACAGACTCGAGAAATCTGATGAATTACAGGTTTTCATACTACTTCTGAAACAGATATTGCCTGGGCTTACAAAATATATAGGTATGTATAACTTTCGTATCATCCAAGAGGTGTGGTGGATCTGAAATTTGAACAAGTAGTTCATCACATGATTCGAAAATGGCGAGTTACGTTGGGGTTACGTCGGTAGACTTTAGCTGATTGGCTGACGAAGTCACGTGGTATTGATTTATGGAAATTCTCTTTAGCCGTTGCCGAAAGTAGGCTGAACATGGATACACACGATCCCAGGGTCAGTCTTACCGCGTATAGATGACCGAAATGGTTACAGGTTGTAGTCATGCAGTCAATCAATCCATCTGAATTCTTTATCCGGCAAAATAAGGAGAACCATTGACATTAGAATCTTGATTGTTGGCATGGACGTGCAAGTTCTGAGCTGACCTACTTTTGATGAAAATTTGACCTACTTTGGTGACCTATAAACCTCGAAATTGGCAAAATCATGTCCTAATGCCTCCTAAGACCATGGAAATGCACTTTAATAATTAGGTCAGTGTCGGTGAGATCTGACTTGATTGGGTCAAGGTCAATGTGATCTACTTTCTGACCCAATTTCTGACCTAATTATGTGACCCAGAAACCTCGGAATTGGCAAAAACATGTCTCAATGCCTCCTACGACCATGGAATAAACCTCGAAATTGGCAAAAACATGTCCTAATGCCTCCTAAGACCATGGAAATGCGCTTAATTAGGTCCGTATCAGTGTGACCTGACCTTATTTGGTCACGGTCAATGTGACCTACTTTCTGACCTAGAAAACTCGAAATTGGCAAAAAACATGTCTCAATGCCTTCTATGACCATGGAAATGGTCAGTCTAAGGTCAAGGTACTCACTTAAATCACATCGTGATGTCTGTTAAACACTGATAGCAAAAATGAACTAATAGCCAATCCTATTTGGTCATTTTGGTCGGCCTTCAGATTCTGCAGTTGAGCTACAGTTGTATTTTAGAAATCACTGACACTGTCAATAATTATGAAGTGCAATTGAGTCCCTGACAGATTTTTTCAATATTATAAGTTCTTGCTCTTGCAGCAGAATTACTGTAGACCTGGTAGATTGAATGAAATCATGAGAAAATGTTAAGTTTCTCCGGTTTACTTCTCGAACAGCTACACTAGACAGCTACTCAAACTGCAGTAGGCAGTCATCGCAGTTGAAATGCAGCTTATCAAGTGCATTTCAATTGCAGGAGGAAAACAAACTTACAGCTGATATGGCTGAGATTTAGTTTCACTGCAGGAATATAGCTACAATTTTGTAAAAAGACCACAACTACCACAAAGAAATTGTTTACAGACCATGACCTGCAAAAATGTATTTTTCACACAAGGGAATACTCCCTGTGGGTGGTCAGTCTATGGTTATACATGTACAAGGGACTGGTATATAAAAAAAATATATATGCAGTTTGCAAACATAAATTAAAGCTACAAGTACGTGCCCTGTTCTTGTATTTATGTTTTTCTGTCCATTTGGGCCTGTGGGCTCCTGGGGATTGTGCAGAGCCCACAGGCCAGGTCATGAAATTGACATGGGGAGTCACTGCACACACCCCAGACCATGGAAATTAAGGGTTTTGGTTCCTTCATCAGCTTGTTGTGGGAGGCCACTAAACAGGGTGCACAAGTGGGCTTCCTGGGTGTAAAAAGGAAAAGGACTTGAACTTGAGGATATATGACTGAAATATTGTTGAAAGCGACGTTAACGATGTCGGCTGGTGATGAATCAAAGTAATTAACTTTTTTGATATGTGTTGTTGCATTCATAATTGTGTTAAATTCCTACGAAGTAGGCTACAGATCGCAAATTGTCCGGTAATGAGTGAGTGAGTCAGTCAGTCGGTCCATCCGAATCCTTTCGTCGGCAAAATAAGGAGAACCGTTGACATTAGAACCTTGATTTTTGGCATGAACGTGCATTAGGGCATTGTTACCAGCAAGTTCTGAGTTGACCGAATTCTGATGAAAATTTTGATTCATAATTATTTTTTTAATTATTTATTAATGGCTCAGCGAGTGCACTGTCATGACCATCGGGAACCCTTGGCTGTATGTTTCACTGTATATATAACACAGTACAAAACCTGGTGGGATATGCCATACGTAATTAGCTAGAGAGCTAGAGGTCACAGCAGTGTAGCTGGGTCACACCCAATAGGCCTATAAACAGAACAGTCTGATAGGCTTGGTATTCGAGAATGCAGTTAATACTGCCACGGTGTAATAATTAAATTGTTCTTAGAGGTCAGAGCAGGGGAGACAAAAATAAACAGATCTGTCTGGGAGATAAAAAAAATATCACAACAGATGGTACCGGTATTACATTAAACCATCGACACCGCAGATTCTATGAGTTCACATGTTGACGTCTTTATTAATTTATTACCGTTCCGGGGGACATTTCAACAGCTGCCGTTAACTTGAGACACACACTTTTGTTATATACACACACGTTTTGATTAATTGCTATATTATGGAAAACGAAATGAAACAGATATGTAATCAGTATTAAGAGGCTGTATTTAAGATGCTAAGTACAAACCTCAAATTCTACATTCATCAGATTGCCGATACCCAAAATGTGTTGTCTCATATATCTAGATAACAACGTGATGTAGAGATGCTATTTATTCGTCTTTGTACCGGTCATGATATAGAACTTTATTATCTTGTGCCGAGAAGGTGTTGATCTTGAGTTGAATTACCGTAAACTACATAAATGCTACCTTTCTACTATAGGACTATATATAAGAATTTGTTGTATTGTTCAGAAAATAATGGGATTCAAAAAGTTGTTTTGGTCCTGGACAAGGGCACTGAAAACCATTAAAGAGATGTAAATGTATTTTCACGCGTAAAGCCTGAAATCTACTGAACTTCTTATTATTCAATCTGTTTTCTTTAGTTAATAAATTGTAAAATTAAATCTGCGATCGTTATTTATTTTTGGAATGAAGGCGCATTAGGAGACTGTTACCAGCAAGTTCTGAACTGACCTATTTTTGATGAAAATTTCTGGTGATTTTTGATGAAAATCACTGGTGATTCTGACTTGGGCAGTGCCAATCTTAATATAGGCAGGATTTCAACTGCGTGTGGGGATTTCCAAGAGTTCAGTTCGCGTCGGAGTCCTAATGCCTGCCCTACTTCGTAGGTCCTGTGACGTTAGTCACACTGCTCATGTGGTAGCAAGGCTATCAAATAGATCACCTTACATGTTTTGTAATATGAGAAAAAATAAGCAAGTAAGTATCTATGTTTGTGTGCATTTGTTAGCTTCAGACAATGTTAACTGGACTGACCCATGCCCCATTTGATAACCCAGAAAACATAGGGAATAGCCCTGGTTTTGAAGCGTATTCTTCAAAAAAAAAAAAAAAAAAATAGTGTCTAACTTTTTCCTATGTTCCAACTCTTTGAAGATAATCACATGGTCTATCAAAATGTACTAAATTGGACGGATGTTGCTGCTCAAAATTCTCGGCTAGAATCCTTTTAAAGGAAATAACTATACCTTAATCTATGAAAGGGAGATAACCTACTAGGAAAAACGGACAAAAACATAGGAAATGGCCACCAAAGCCCAAAATCACCCAGCGGACAATGATATTCACTAAATCCCTATAAATTTGTTATGATTTGATTGACAGGATGAGTATGGCACAGCGGCTTACAAAACCGTAGAGCTGGACACCTTCCTGGACGATAAACCCATTCAACATCGGGAAGTCATGAACCACGAGTCTGCACTCTTCAAGAATTATTTCCCCACCATAGAGTAAGTGTTTGATCCCAATACTATTTTATTCACCTGTTATAAACAAACTAGGTACATCTAGCTGATGAAGACAATGATGTAGCATACTTGAGCGATTCCACCATTACGTGTCTGAAATTCAGAGGAAATTTCAGGCAGCCACTACTCCACTGTTGCCTCTACTCTAAATGCTGCCTTTGCTGTTTGTAGAAGGGGGTGAAGTCTAATGGTATATGCTGTCAAAGTTGAACATCTATGATAAACAGGAGAGCATCAAACACAGCGTTACGTGTGTGATGCACAAAATGTAAAATTTTAGACATAGTCTACATGTACTCATTCAAAAAATTCTGTGAATCCTGTGATCAAATATCATCCATATTGCTAAAATACCCTTTCCCTGGACATTCAACTTCATCATACAAACAATATCTTAACTATCTTTATCTCGGTTGCGAGTTATTGAACTAAAGACTCTTGAAAAATTAAAATTGACCTGGAAAGTTCTGGAAAACTCCTGGAATTTTTTCCCGCTGTAAGACTGTGTATGAACCCTATCACTAGATAGCATTGTGAAGAGATTAATTGTTACTGGTGAAGCCTGAACATGCATTTTGAGACCGGCTGCCCTGTATGACTTGCTATTTGAGGATACTGAGCCCTGTTGCAGACACTTGTACAGATCCTCTAGAATGTTTCATTTTCATCTAAAAGCACAGACATAGCTATGGTAAGAAAAAAAATTGTTGAAAGCCCATTGATGATTCTAGATATATAAGCGTGTTCACTGTAAATATTTAGGTTGTGTAGATATTCGAATTAAAATAAAAAAAATAAAAATGTAAGCCTTCTTTTTTAAATGGCTATTTCCAAAATAGTATTAAACTTTAATATCTTGACTTACATTTCCTAAAGACAACCCCAACAGGAAATCAGTGTTTCTTTTTTTGTCAATTTTGATCTAGTTCTTATTCTATTGACATTTAATTCACCTTCAGAGTTCAAAACTGTGAGTTGCTCGATTTTTTAAAGAAATATTCCATTAAATGTCATTAGAATGAAAACTAGACCAAAATTGATAAAACTGAGATGAGGATTTCCTGTTGCAGTTGTCTTCTACAGGAAATGATAAAGTAAGTTACAATAAGCTGAAGACTTTTTTGAGAATAACATTTAAAAAATTGAAATTAAATTTTAAATTAATTATTTTTTAAATCCAAATATATCAACCTACAAGTTTACAGTGAACAAATTGGTATACATGTATTTGGAATCCTTAAGCAATGTGCTTTCAAGAAATATATACATCAGCATAGCCATGAGGCATACTTTTAGATGTATAAAGACAATTTCTAGAGGATGTGTAAAAATGTGTGCAGGAGGGCTGGGTATCCTTAACTCAACTTATATGGCCTCGCCTGTGAAATAAGGTATGGGACGAAGAGGTAATGTATTGTTTTGTGATCGACAGATTATTGAAGGGTGGTGCGGAGACTGGGTTCCGCCGTGTTAAGCCAGAAGAGTACAAAACGCGCCTTCTTCATTTCAAAGGAGAACGGAGGAATGTCACTGTGAAGGAGGTAGGTTCATGCTTACTGTTGTATCGTGTGAAACTCAATTTCTATTTGTCATATAGTGTGAACTAATGTGTGTGCATATACTCATGAAATATTGTACTGTGAAGATAGTAAAATGTAACCTGTGTAAACTGACCCTGCTTGGGATCGGAGAAAATAGTCTATTTTGATAGGGTTCTGGTTTATCAAGGTTCAAAATACTTCAAATTTCAAGCCCGGTGCTTTCCCCTGAGCAAATGGACTTAATTGCCTGTTAGCTCTGGGGCTAGCTCTCGCGTGATTTTCGCGCACACAGTGAGTGAAAGATTTTTTCCGCCACGAAGTGGTGGGAGGACTTGGAAATGCTAGCTCTCCCTCCTTCTGTCCGTCCTTCCATCCATCCGTCCTTCTGTCCATCCATCTGTCCCACATCTTGTGAACGCGATATCTCGAGAACAATTTGACCAATCGACTTCAAACTTGAGAAGGTGCTTCACATCAGTTAGACGGCCATTGGTATTGATTTTTACTGAGGTATGTAATCTAAGATGGCTGCTACTGACCATCTTGGATTTTGTCCGTCCCGCATCTTGTGAACGTGGTATCGTGAGAACAATGCATCCGATTGACTTCAAACTTGAGAAGGTGCTTCACATCAGTTAGATGGCAATTGGTATTGATTTTCAGTGAGGTATGTAATCCAAGATGGCTGCCATTGACCATCTTGGATTCCGTCCGTCCTGCATCTTGTGAACGCGGTATCTTGAGAACAATTCAGGCGATTGACTTCAAAATTGAGAAGGTGCTTCACATCAGTATTCCACGATCCACACGTCGATTGGTTTCCTTCAAAGTTATAAACTTCACCATCCACAATCCATACACAACTACAGACTTTCATTCCAGTGTTACACTACCCATTACTGCTTCCCAAACCTCCTCAACTTGTCCCAACAATTCCAGATAAACATCTCTTTCCACATACACATATTCACTTTCCAAGTTATATTTAAGGAGATATTGGAAGCGTATATGCTGTACGCTCTCAAACCGGCTACTTGGCGGAGGACCAATTTGAAGATCATGTGATTTTTCATGCTCATGTAAAAATAGCCATTTTAAACAGTCATACAAAAAATCAGGTGAAAATAAGATGCGTTTCACGTACTGGCTGGTCAATTAAAATGGCTGAGCTAGGTGTTGGCTTACATTCGCCACACACGGTCAGGATTTCGCCTCGAAAGGCAGAATTATCAAACAAGTTTGATATTCTCCCGTCCTTCTGAGGTGAATACCTCTGCCAAAAACTGCCTGCACATGAGAGCTAGCCCCTGCGGCAACAGGCAATTGAGACTGTCGGCTCGGAAACTTGCCTTTAAGTATTAGGTCATCAGGACTATGGACAATGACCATATTTAGAGGTTGGTCAGTTTAGTCAGGTGTCGGTGTCCACAGGTTTCACTGCAGTTGTATAATCCATTGATTTTGGGATACTGAGCCCTCCTGCAGACACTTTTACACACCCTCTAAAATTTGTCTTTATACAGCTAAAAATATGCCTAAAAGATACGGTAATTCATATATTTATTGGATGCGCACTTAAACGATTCCAAATATAAAATGTGTTCATTGTAAATTTGTAGGTTGTGCAGATAATCAAATTTAAAAAAAAATAGTAAAAAAAAATGAGCCTTTTTTTAAATAAATGGCTATCAAAAAAATATTCAACTTTTTATAACTTACAACATTTCCTGTAGAAGACGACTCCAACAGGAAATCTGTGTCTCAGTTTTGCCACTTTTGGTCTAGTTCTAATTCTATTGACTTTTAATTCAATTTCAAAACTGAGTTGCTCGATTTTGTAAAGAAATATTCCATGAATTATCAGTAGAATGAGAACTAGACCAGAATTGATCAAACTGAGACACAGATTTCCTGTTGGAGTTGTCTGCTACAGGAAATGATGAATATGATAAGTTGAATATTTTTAAAAATAGCATTTAAAAAATTAAAATTAAATTTTAAATTGATTCTTTTTAAAATCCAGATATCTTCACAACCTGCAGGTTTACAGTGAAGAAATGTATATATTTGGAATCCTTAAGAAATGTGTTCTATGAGGCATACTTTTAGCTGTATAAAGAAAAATTCTAAAGGGTGTGTAAAATTCTGTGTTGGAGGGCTCAGTACCTTTAACCTTGTACTGTAAAATATACATCAGAACCAATATTAGCCTATCTCGCATAGCACAAACCCATATAACAATCCAGTATGTGAGGGCCACCTGAAACAACCGACCAATCAAACTTGAGCTTTTCCAGAATGGAGATATAACGAGCTTAAGTTGGAAATTTAAAACCAAATGTACATACAAATTACTGGTAACAGCAATTATCCCGGTGTGTGCGTGCCTCCTGCTATGGCTTCCCCATCCAAGTGAACTGTGCGGGCCTCGTGGTCCAGCTTACATCAACGCATGCGGGGAAGCAACCAATCATCGACAGAATGGACTTACAGTGGCTCATCTCTTGTCGTCATGGTCAAAGGGAGATCAGGAGAGTCGCACAATTAACGATTATCTCCCTTGCATTGTAGAATGAATACAGAGATTACAACTATTGCTCGCATCCTAATAATGGAAATTAATGATAAGGCATTAATTTTATATATATTGAGAATATACTGTATCCTACTATGAAACAAACATACTTCGAAACTATATCATAACTTGAACATACTTATAGTGAAACATGATACTTTGAAAATACTGTGAAACAATACTGTGAACATACTTCGAAAGCATAATACTGTGAGAATAGTGTATCTTGCTGGGAAACCTACTGAAAACTAATGTCAAACCTTCATATTTGGAACTTGCTTTGAAGCCATCATACTGCGAACATATCCTGCTTTAGTGAAACATAATGTAAAAATACTTGACACCATTGTTCTGTGAACATTCTGCTAAGAAACCATCTTATATTGTGAAACCAACATTCTGTGAACTTACTATATCATACTGTGAAACATCAGCACACTGTAGACTTTCTGCATCGATGTACTCTCAACTTGCCATACACTGTGAACATGTGAACGCACCGGAACATTCTGTGAACGTACATGTACCATATTTGTATCCTACTGTGAATGTACTGTATCATTCTGTTGCTGTAGCCCGTACCGTGAAATGGTATCATGAACATACTGTGCCATACTGTCATGACTGTGGACATATCCTACTGTGAAACCATCAGTCTCTGGGTCCGATTCATGAAACCTCACTTGAGGCAAAAATAAGTTTTTTTCTTGTGCGCATGCATCACAATGTATGTATGGGCATTGTCCTTCATCTCATAGATCCAAAATGGCAAAGGCATATTTATTCGACACCTGAAATTATGCCGAGCGACTCCTGTGTATGAAGTATTTTGAGCATATACTTTCGATTCTGTGGGGTAGCATTTATTACCAGAAATGTTACAAAAAGATCACTTCAAACATCCCTTGACCAGGTGCAGCCAAAAACGTTTTGAAGTGCACTTGGTCAAGTGCGAAAGTCGCCCTTGAAAAAGTCAAGTACGGTTTCATGAAATCGGCTCCTAGATGAGTACATGTACCAACTTGTACATTGCTGCTTATAACGGACACGATTAAATAAGTAAACAAGGCCCCGTGGAGCTTCCGGGAATTGACCTGGGATGTCGTTGTGCACACCGCAGGTCATGGTAACAATAGGCCTCAGCTCCTCAGACAGCTTGTCGTAAGAGGCGACAAACTGAGGCACCCGTGGGGTTCCCGGGTGTGAAAAGGAATCGGGCCCCACCCGTGTGGTTCCTGGGTGTGAAAAGGAATAGGACCCAACGTCGTGATATGACTGTAATATAGTTGAAAGCAACGTTAAATCATATTCACTCGCTCCTTTACCCTTAAGTGAACAACCTGGCTAAAATATGTTGTAAAATTTTATTGTACTACTATAGTTAAGTGGTTTTATATTTCTTTGCATAATGTTTTGCAGATCAGTGCAAAGAAGGGCAGTGTGACAGAGGACGATGTCTTCATCTTGGACTTGGGCCTCCAGATTTACCAATATAATGGGGCAAATGCAAACAAAGATGAAAAGTTCAAAGTAAGCTAAAATTTTGTTAATGTAAACTGAAGGAAATTTATGGCCGTTGAAGGAGCAGCCAATCTTTTGTATCGAGCCCCTGGTATAGCTGCAGAAAGTCGGTTGTGTTGCCACAAGGATGTCTGGTCTATCTGCTTATCTCAGTTTCAGGCCATGTGGGGCTCCTGGGTATTGACCTGGGGTGTCGTTCAGTGCACACTCCAGGTCAGGCATGGTAAGAATAAACCTCGGCCCCTCTGGGAGTGTGAAAAGGAATAGGACCCCACGGGAGTCCCAGGTGTTAAAAGTAATAGGACCCTACCTGTGTGGTTTCCGGGTGTGAAAATGCGACTGAAGTATGCGACTGAAGTATTGTTGAAAGTGACGTTAAATCGTATTCAATCGCTCGCTCTCAGTTTCAGGACAGAATAAGTTAGACATTATCGACTTCTGGACTCTCTAAAATTTCCATCTCTAAAGTAAGTCTCGCCCCAACCCCAATCCCGATATATTCCACGAGCTTACATCATGCTACAATAATAGGACCCATTCTGCCCCACCCACTCCAGGGGTAGGCCGACCCGAGTCCTGGCTTTGCTCCACCCATCATCCTCCTATATTCCAGGAACTTAACGTTACAGGAGAATTTTGCTCGATCTACAGATGGAGCCACATGGTGCCCGCCAAAAAGGCGGATGTATATTCTGTGGCGGTGATTCCATCTGTTCATGTCTGGCCTGTGTCTGGGACAGTTTTCTATTGACAGTTGAAACTTTTTGGGAGTGGATAAACAAGGAGGGTATTGTGACTGAGGTCAATTTGGTCCAAAAAAGAAATCTGAAATGTTTTTTTTTGTGCATGTTAACATCAGGGGTAACAGATAAGTACCCAAGTAGAATTCAAAACGTCAAGGTCACTCGCCTCGTGTGTTCTGTGTTCATGTAATCTCAATTCCTGGCTGTGGTCATGTGACCAAACTTCATGTACACTGCCTATCATGGCAAACATACTCATTTTGAGATGTGATCTCTCTAAGTTCTAGCTTGTGCATTGATTGCATCCTTTGGATATATCCTTTTCGTCATGTAAGGATCTTCAAACCGGGTACATCGTGTGCAATACAGCTTGTCTGGTAGCTTTTCCAGGTTCAACAAGGTTCCCTACATGTACATGTACTCATCTATTGTGTTTTCCTTGCATGACGAATAGGCCCCTGTTGGGGGTTGTTGTTTGGTATCCAGTTTCATAGTGTGTTACACTGTTGAATTTTGCATGATGTGTACATTTTGTCCCTCTTTCACTATTTGTTTATTGTCAGGCTGTACAGTTCTTGCAGCAGCTAAAATCGGAGAGGGGTGGTAAGCCCAAAGTAGATATATTGGAAGGAGCAGAAACCTCCAAGAATGTAAGTGTCTTCAACTCAACCAATGATAACTGGCAGTTTTATACATATTTTTCCATTATTCGAAGAAAGTGTCCTTATGCTTGAAATAATGTATAATTTGGCAAATATTACATGAAAATATGCCAGATATCACTAGTTCAAAATATTCTCCTAGGTTAAAGGATTGGGCATAGTGAAAATATATGAAGAATAATCGCAATAATGTAAGTTGATAAATGGATTAACCAGGAGGTAAAAATATGAATTTGATCAAATATTGCAATTGAGAAACTCTGTAAGGAATGTGAAGGTGGCACTGTACACAGTTATTCAGGCTTCTTGAGTTGCAATTGTCAATATTGTAAATTACCTCTATTTGCCACCAAGAAGCGGCACGTCAACTTTGTTCATGTATATTCTTTGCTGCTAAGTTGCTTGTTTTAGAGATTGTTTGATAGTAGCCATGTGGGGCTTCCAGGGACTAACCTGGGATGTAGTTGTGCATACCGCATGTCATCGTAAGAATAGGCCTCTGCTCCTCGGACAGCTTGTCGTAAGAGGCGACTAACTGAGGCACCCGTGGGGTTCCCGGGTGTGAAAAGGAATAGGACCCCACCCGTGTGGTTCCCGGGTGTAAAAAGGAATAGGACCCAACGTCGTGATATGACTGAAATATAGTTGAAAGCGACGTTAAATCATATTCACTCAATCACTCACTGGTTTGATAGTATTGCTACCAAGATGTCAACATTGTTTATTCATATTATTGGCCACCAACATATGGCCAAGTTGTGAAAATTGTTCATTGTATTGGTTACACTGTAAAAAATAATTTTCTTGCAAATTTCTTGAAATTTCTTAGATTTTCTTGAATTTCTTAAATAAGAAAAATACATTATTCCCTCTGTGATACAATGTTTAGAAAGTTCCGAACAATAATTATTATGACGTTTTGGGGGATAGTTTCTGGCAGTTATTGGGCATTTCCAAAGTTTATAAATCTGTTTCAATTTCTGTCTTGTCAGTAAGATATGATTTTTTTCTCAAATGAGAAAAAATAAGAAAAACCTTCCAATTTCTTGAAATGGGAGACTGACAAGAATTATTTTCTTACAATTTCTTAAAATTTTGAGAAAATTTAAGATAATAATTAAGAAATTGGAAGGTTTTTCTTATTTTTTCTCGTTTGAGAAAAAAATCATATCTTACTGACAAGACAAAAATTGAAACAGATTTATAAACTTTGGAAATGCTCAATAACTGCCAGAAACTATCCCCCAAAACGTCATAATAATTATTGTTCGGAACTTTCTAAACATTGTATCACAGAGGGAATAATGTATTTTTCTTATTTAAGAAATTCAAGAAAATCTAAGAAATTTCAAGAAATTTGCAAGAAAATTATTTTTTACTGTGTATTAAGTTGCGCTAGGTTGCTTTTGTCAATATATAGTCCTTGTTCATACATGTACCATATGTTTTGAAATTGATAACAAATGATCTATTCAAATCTTTTTCTGAGCAGCATCCATTCTTTGACAATTTGAAAGATGGAAGCCCCAAACCACCCACACCCGTTAGTGAAGGACCCAAGAAATTGCTCAAGTATGTATCAAATTCTTTTGTTTCCCTAATATCTCGAGCATGAAAATCATGACTTTGGCTTATCGTAATAATAATAATCTTTATTTACTGAGGGCGATGTACACAGTACACTCAGTCAGCAGTAAATGCGTACTGCAGGTGGCCTAATGGTTAGAGTGTCGGCCACATAAGCGGTAGGTACTGGGTTCAATCCCAGGCCGGGTCATACCAAAAACTTGAAATATGGAACTTGTTGCTTCCTCGCTTATGCTCAGCATTAAGAGGATAGAACAAGGACTGGTTCGCTCGGTATCAGTATAATGTGACTGAGTGGGGTGTCCTGTCTGCCTATGGCATGATATTTCAGTGGGACAGCACTATAAGATGGCAGCATTAGATCTGCTCTGTTACAAGTGGGTACCCCCGCCACTCCCACTCCCCTCCCTTCCCCGTCGTGATATGGTTGAAAAAATGTTGAAAGTGATGTTAAACCCTATTCACTCACTCTAAACACTCACTCTATTCACTCACTCACTCTAAACACACAAACCAAGGAACAACATACATCTTAAAGGACATACAATATAAACATACATAGATGGCAGTATATTGACAGTCATTTACATGCAGTTCAACATATACATTTTATGATGCCCCATGTTTCAAATACAATGTTTTGAAGCTTTGAACTGAAGATCTAAGCATGTTTCAGAGGGTAAGATAAGATCAATTTTATTTAAAGCTATTCACCGACAGAAAAGTTCCATTCCCACAGAATTCCAGAGGACTGGCCCAGAGCATGGCAGACTTTTCTTAAACATTTCATTATGTGCGAATGGGATTTAAGTATAGCCCTTTCCGGAAAGTGTATGATCACCCCCCGAATAACTGCCGCTCTTTAAGGTTAGAGGTATGAAACATCACTTCCGGGAACTCGTCGCCTCGGTTTCACTCTTACCAAAGTCACCCGCAATTATTTTGATTAATACAAATATTGATGAACTATTTCAGAATATCTGTTTGAAAAACTATTCTGTTTCCACTTTCTACATGAACCGATAGATCTTGTATACATGTACATTATAAAGATGATTGTCTTGAAAAATAGAATATTTAATTACTCAAACTAATTGTGAGGGCCTTTGGTACTCACCAGAAGTTCTCTGAACCAATACACCTCTAGTGGAACAAGGGAGATAAAACCCTTTCCAAATTGGGTTATATTGGTTGTGGCAGATCTGAGATTTCTGTATGGAGTAGGGTTATAAGTAAACAGTTGCTTATTTAATCTGTGTACAACCCATTCAGTGATTTGTAAACTGTTGGACTTTTGTAAAGTAAATCTCACAGCAGATATGTGGACAAAGTCCCCATTTGTAACTGCTAGATGCAATTTATCATGATTATGTTGCCCCCCCCCCCCAAATCACATTATTGCAACACTATTTTCGTTATTTTGGGATACCACTATCTTAGTATATAGCACAGATTCTAGTGCAGAAAATTGGTCGAGTCACGAGCAGGATTCAAACCAGCGACCCTCGGAGCAAGGCCGCACCAAATCGGTGATCTAAACCACTCGGCCAACGGGCCTCCCACAAAAATAGGAGATAGCAGACCGGTAGTCTTGAAAGCGAACACACAGTACCCCTCTGATGGTCGTAATGACACGGCTTCCACAGCTGAATACATAGGAAGATATTTTTTTGTGATAGAAAAAATACATACATACATGTAGGAAGATAAATTATTACAAGTAAATAAGGAGCATGCAAGATGCAGTCTGCAAGTACATGTAGAGTATTTCCTGGGGTGCAGATAATGCGCATTCTTTTGCTATGGCACACTTTTGAAGGGTGCATTAGGGCGCTGTAGGCTGAGGATGAGGGAATACGAATGCATGAGGTCGCAGCAGCTTTGTAACAATTAAGGTGCATAAAGGCACGTGTCCTGAACAAGGCTCGAGCCTTATACATGTATTTCTGTGAGGGAATGTCAAGAGGCAAGCTATTTGGCGTCCGGTAACATTTGTTTCATGATCTCCCATTTCTTGTTTCCACAGAGTGTCTGATGAAACTGGTAATATGAGCTCAACTCTTGTCAAAGAAGGCTCCATCTCCGTGTCGGACCTTGGCACGAACGTAAGCAAAGGTGTTATGTAATATTTTCGATGGTAACCCAGTGGCTATAATCAAGGTAACTTGTTAGGTGACACCCATTCAGAGACCTGTTAAAACAAGGATTTCAGGTAACCCATTTGGGTCCCCTTAAAGGAGAACTCGCCTGAACGTGGTTTCCGATCAACATCTCCTTGATTATTTCTGTGTCAACTGAGGCGTTTTACGGCTATAATTCATTTTATGTCGGAGATAAAGCGTTTTTATTTTGGGCTACTCAACTGTAGGGTGCCTCCATTAGATATGTCAGCGGAGATCAAATTACGTCAGAGTTGAGTGGAAGTAATATGTTAGCGTTGTGGCAAAGAACATGTGATGCTACTAATGATGTGTGTCGGTCACCTCCGAGTCACTAATTTACAGAGCAGGGATAGAATTTGAATGTGGACCTGGGACTCCACTCGTGCAACGATTGCAGTTAATGGCCAAATATTTCAGAAATCGCGAATGAATGAACTAAATAGTTTATTCAGGGGAGGAAACTCTCCCAATCATAAGCATTCCTTGAGTAGGCGTTCTGGTGGCATATGTTTTAGGACTACGTGAATGTGTAATTGCTATACTCCATGGTGGAATTGATGAGTATCAAATTGGATTTATGGGCATGCAACATTTTAAAATGATAATAAAACATACTCCTTCCACAGAACTAAAGTTCGATCCCCATCCCTTTTCTCGGATAAGTTTCGCTTGAGATATTTTTAGGAAATGGAATAGCATGACTGCCCTATTATTGGCCAATAGATGCAGTGGGGCTATTTTCTGGGAATATTACATGACAACTGTAATACAAATTTAATTTTACAGTTGAGTTACAAAGACATGCTAATAAATTTTTGTTTACTCACGGAATTTATGCACGTTTAGCCCTCGTGCGGGTCGGAAATAGTGTCACAAATTTGGGTAAAAAAATGCGTCAACAAAATTCCAACAGTTTCTCAGTTTCATTCCTGATTGCAGGTATGATTAAATTCAACAAAATTTGACTGAAAATGTTCCCACAAATATAGAGAATCTTCATTTTGAATCTCCGTGTGCAACGCGACCAGCGTTTGACAGACGATGAAAATATCTCCCCACTACTTCATCTAAAAATAGACCAATCCCGGGGAGCAACCAGTTTACGAAATTGTGGCTCAAACTGACAATAGCACTGATTGACTGCCAAGTATAATGGACACTCCCAAAAACTGCAAAATTTGGGACTGGTTGATTCTTTGACGCTCATTCCAAAACTGGTTTGTGTTGTAAAGTGCTGGTTCATCTTTGAATATTCTTGGAGGTTTACTAAAGAGTGTGGGACAAACAATTTTACAGTAAGTTCATTAGTTTCAACTAAATCCATCACTGAAAAAGTGTCCAATAACTGGGCGCAAACTTGCATTTTCATACCGTGGATGGTCCCTGTGTTTTAATTATTCCCGGTCTCTCTCCGTGTTTTTTATTCAATATTTTTTTATGACGATTTATCAGTAAAGATGTAGTCTTTAATCCAGTGTTACTTTCTCGGCCATACGTTGTTGCATGGCCGACCTGCAGACTCTTGTTCATAAAAAGTGTACAATAACCGGGCAGTCATGCTGGGGTGTTTCCGGAAGTAATCCATTCGATGTGATAATTTGAGATTGTTTGTGAAGATTGGCTGTAATTCGTTATTCTTTGTTCCATGCAATGCAACAGAGGCAACATCATTGGTAGTGTCACACAGACTTCATCACAATGCACTTGTTGTAAGAGCCGATTAACTGGGGCACCCATGGAGTTATCATGTGTGAAAAGGAATAGGACCCTACCCATATGGTTTCTGGGTGTGAAAAGGAATAGGAACCAAACGTCGTGATTTGACTGAAATAGTGTTGAAAGCGATGTTAAATCGTATTCACTCATTCACTCACTTGTCACAATGCCGATGGAGTGCTGGTATTTTCGTTCAGATTCTGTATCGTTCAATTTAGCGTTTAGATATTTTGTTTGCGAACAAATCGTTTCGCTTGGTAAACGGAAAGACAAATCATTTCACTTGGTAAACAGAAAGATCGAAACTAAATGCAAAATATACAAAATGATATTGAATCTTCTCCAAATTGTTGTTAAAAAATCCATCTGTTACAGTTTAGAAATAGTTTCCTTTGCATTGGCAAATGCTAAACGAAATGAAAATAACAGACACCAAACACTTTACCCCTGTATCATGTGTATCTAAGCGCGAAATAGAAAAATCTCCATTTCCTACACTAAACGGATTATTCCCATAAAAACCATATTAAAGCGGAAATGTTGAGCAGAAAATATTTAGGTGAATTCCCCTCGAGTGAAAATTTCAAATATCACTGGATTTTAAATAGCTTTGTTCAGGTTATGGCTTAATGTTCAGTGTATTTCAGGTTCCTGTCTTTTGTATTTGTGCTGTTTTTCTTTGATAGGCATTTAGAAGTCGGCGTATATAACACAACGCTATTCTATGGATAACAACTTCTTTATTGCTGTGTTACTTCCAACTTTTTCAAAGCTAAATGCCATTTCACTATTTCTTTTAGCTTTGAAAAAGTTGGAAGTATCTCCAACGAAACGTCGGCTCCACAGCAATAAAGAAGTTGTTATCCATAGAATAGCAGTGTGTTAATTGAAAATAATTTGCAAAGTTGTTTTATCTCAGTAAATATATAATAGACCCTCTGTCTCTTTAAAAAATTATGGATTGAAGTAAAAATAAACAAACAAGATTTCTAAATTGTATGAAACTAAGCTCTGCAGTTTACTGTTTGTCTATAGACCGTCCCATTTTTTTGCCCCGACAATAACTTGGAAAAAAAAAAAAAAAAAATCTTTCCAAATTTGGTATGTTGCTGAAGATCTCGCTTGGCTTGTTTTCATGTCAATTCGCCTGCAGGTGGAGCCACCTGGAGGCCAAGTTAAAATATAGAATGTGAGTACCTTTCCACATGACCATGTTGTTCAGATTACTTTCAATGCCAGGGACTGATCGTAATGCTTCAGAACCAATCACTATTTCCAACGTCGCGGGACTTCCAACCGCTCCAGTTTTTCTTCAATTTTGCTGAATTACAGTAAACCCTCGCGGGAAGGGAAATCTGCCACCATGAAGCATCAGTGATAAAAATATTGGAACAGGAATTTGAAAAATTGTTCAAAATTGTGCGGATAATCCATTATGTCTGTTAATTTAATAATATTATAAAGTTGAAATTTTATGTTTAATTTTATTGTGTATTCAAGGATCATGTTTGTAAACAATCAAAATTTGAAGAAAAAAAATCATGACAAATTTCTACAAACTAATAAAAAAAATTAACAAGGTGTGAGTTTTGTCTGTATTTCGTGTTTTGGTGGTTTTGTCAGTGGGGGTTTTGTCATGGATCATGGTTAATCAGAGTTATTTCCGCTGATTGAGTTTTGCTCCCAAATTTGGGGGTGGTTGAATTTCAATAGGGTTATTGAAGTTTTGGAGGACTTAATGTACATTTTGTTGGTTCCAATTTCAGGACGTGTTCCTTGTGGATGTCGGTAAGCATCTGTATGTCTGGACTGGAAAGGGCGCATCCATAGATGAGCGGAGGAATGCCATGACCTATGCACATGTAAGTTAACTTGGTTTTAAATCGTTGAAAAACAGCTTCTGTTCTCGATAGCCAAACTGTTCAGTACTGTTGCATTCTTCGCTGTATTGAAATGGAGAAATCATTGAGTTCTGTGTTTATGCACATTGAAATGTCTCGTTTTCCTTGAGGTTCGAAATGCTTCACACTAAGTGAATAAGAGCTAAATTTCAATTTTCCATACAATTTTTCAGTAATTATCCTGTTACTCTTTCTTTACAAAATTTCTTTTTCAACTGCATTTTTACTACTCTATGCTTCTTTGACGAGAGAGAGAGAAAGAATTACGGTTTAATGTCGCGTTTAGCAATATTTCAGCTTAGCGAAATGAAAATGAGAAAATGCAAGAGCTTTCGGCAATGATTTGGTGTAAGACTCGTAAAATAGAACTGACAAAGGATCTGCTGCAAGTTGAATCGTCAGTTTCTTGTCCAGGATTACCTTTTCAATTGGACTGCAGGTCTTGCACCAAAGTCTTGCCGAACTTTCCTCTGTGATCTCGGGATATATAATTTTACTGGGTATGAAGGTAATTCAGTATAATGGTGCATTGCCCTTACAATTTTCTTTTTCCATTTAGTTGGTGATCCGTTTTCCATTTCGGTTATCAGTTCAGAATTTTAGTTCACATTTAGAAAAACTGTAAAGAACCACAACTCTGAAAGACAATTTATCGTTCAATGGAATTCCATCTGTATTGTATGAAAGCCTAATGAGATATGAACAGTCAGACAACTGATTATATGAACAACATTAATTCTTGCAGAATTATCTGATGAAATCGGAACATCCATTGATCCCTGTAGAGTGTGTGGTTGAGGGTGACCGTGTGGGGAATGATCGAATTTCACAGGCGTTGGCTGCCTAGAAGAACTCTCATTTGACCAGTGGAACTCTTCTGTCTTTTAAGGAGAGAAACAGTATTTGCTGAAACATTTTAGGTTACCAGCCTATTAAATATTTGTTCATAGTTTCTTACTGTATTTGTTTTAATTATTACTTAGTATCCGTGATTGTTCCAGATTTCTATAGCGACTCTGATGCAATTTCGAAGATGCAGTATAACACTTTTGACGGGAATGTTTTGACCTTATTTGCAGTCTATAGTCATATGCCCTTTGCTTGCCTGTATTAGTTTAAATAACTTAAAAAATCTATCACAGAAAAAAAAGTATTACATTACTTAAAAACTGGATAATGTTAAATCTTCACTGCCAGCACTTTAAATTTTGGAATTTGGGATGTAAACCAAACCACTCAGCTAAATGGAGATGCTGAGACAATAATAATTCTCAATACCTGTGCAACTGTTAGTGCTTGCTTTTATACATATTTCTTGGTTACTTTGTTATTTTTATATAGCTCAATGACATGTTTTCAAATGTTGGAAACGGAATGTTTTTCCTGGGCTTTCTTTTTGCCTTGTTTATTATTAAAATGTTGTAAATGTTATAAATTAAGAAAATTTACTGTAAACTTTTTCTAGGCCTTTATCTTTGAACTTTCGCTTCTACCATGTCTATATTCCCTTTACAGAATACATTTAATACTGAACCTTTTTATTGTTCTTTTTGTCTGCAATCTATACAAATACATGTAGACAAATTATCAGTCACACAATTGTTTGTATACAAAATGAATTTTCCCAACTTTTCGTATATTTACAAATTGCCTTGTTGATCATTTGAAATACAATTCCAGTTTATCTGGTCCCAACAGCCTGAATTTATCACAAGTTAGCCACAGTTGAGAAACCCCATCTGTTTACCCTGCATTGATACTTTCTCAAACAAATGGATTTTATCATGTGTGAGAGATTTGATAGTATTTTGGTGCTAATTTGTATGCCAAGCATTCAGTCTGTAGTTTGATGTATTCCATTTATAGCTAGATCAGTGTTATACCGTATACAACTTTCTCTCTTGTGCATATATACAATGTGTGCTTGCTCAACGATGAGCAAAATTATATTGCAGTATTCTTTATTTTATTTTATTTAATTTTTAAATATGGATATGACATTGGATTCCACACAGCTGTATTCAAATAATTTAAGATATTCAACAGCAACCTACATAAGTCTGAAACTTTGTCTAACCGGTAATAGGGACCAACACAATAATGACAATGCCCTTACAAAAAATTATCGTGGTACTTGCTAAAAACATCATAGTTTTATCATGGAAGCCATGGTGAAAGTTAAATGTATTGGCCAGTACCATGGTACTCTTTTGTTTATCAGGGAGAGACTTGGGGATGGATAACTCTCGGTCATTAAAATAAAACCAATAAAAAACATTTGTTCCACTTTGAGATATTTAGTTTCTGATTTATCTTTATTTGTGTGTTGGTAGTGTTGTACACGAAGGAAAAATTCCCCTCCACTCCGTGATGGAGAAAACTTAATTGTCCTGGATCCCCACTCCGTGATGGAGAAAACTTATTGTCCTGGAGCTCAAACATGGAGACCGGTACTGCAGATCTTGTATTTCCATACAAATATGAATGGAAATACGACTACTTTGGGAGGGCTAGACAAAGATTTCCTTTTAAATGATGTTTTCCTATCCAGAAAATATCCTTTCTGTACAGGAAAGCTGTCACAAGTGACTGTGTTTGTGTAACATTGTAATGAGCCATCAAGGTTTCAGGATTGTTTATTACAATTTCAACAATAATGTTGATAAAAACAAAGTTGAACATCATCAAAGTTTTGGAATGTTCTAGCTGGATTATTTTGGCCATTATGAAAGAAGTACCACCAAGGACAGTTCTCAGAAGTGAGCTTGATCAGCAGGTTTTAAATTAGTCGCAATTCTGCTCAAATACTAACCTCCCCCTCGAAAGACCTGAAAGCAGGCATGGCGGAAGTAATTGGTGATTGGAGGGGCCACTATCACAGCACAAATTGGCGAGGGTCCAGGGACTGCCAAGGCCCCGAAAGGTCCAGGAGTCTTAGAGGGCCGGAGTCGCATTCTAGCATATTTCCGAGTGATAAAACGAGAAATCTTTGCCAGGGTAAACTGAATTCATTTTGCCTGTTTTGTAGTTTCTCACAACTTATTTTTTTAATAATACCCATCAAGATTATGAGGATGTTTGGAGGTAGAAGTAATTTAAATATTAAATATATATCATTTCAATCAAAAGGTTCATTAAGCTTTGATCCGGTCACCAACACAGATGTTTTCTACTTGTTGGGGATCTGAACACGGGTCAACTAATGAGTGAGTAGGATTTTTATGTCGTTTCAACATTTTTTCAGTCCTATCACGACGGTGCCTACATGAGTGTCCACAGTTCCTGTTATCCTGGACACTGATCAGTCCAGCCAGTACAGCACCTGGTCACCCATCCAATTATTGACCGAGCTCAATGTTGCTTAACTTCGGTGATCTAAGGAGAACCGATGTGCCCAACGTGACATGCCGTACCAAAAGAGCCATCATCCATACTGCAGTTCTGTATACTCTTATCTCTGTACCAGGTCCTGTAGGCAGATTAGGGCTATACACTTTAAAATATCAACCAATGAATGGACAGTGTTTTGGGGTAATACGCTACCTTCGTGGGATCTCGGTTTAAATAGATGAAGGCCCAGTTTATGTAGAGAAGAAGCTGAAGGACAAACTCTTTGAAGTCCGAGACATCATGAGGGCATCTCTTAAATAAGAAAATTCTGTCCATTAACATCGGACTTCAAAGCAACCAGATGGAGACATTGCCTGCCACTTAATTCATTCAAATATGGGCATATTCGGAGAGGTCATAAGCTCACAAATATTTTCGATTGTAGTGGCTGATATTCGTTGTGGTGTACAAGCCATCTGTGATGTCGTGAATTAATCGGGTTGATGGAATGAACAAGGATGCCCCTCTTGCTTACTGGAAAGTGAAATCTGCATTCAATACAGATATACATGTAGTCTTGTCGCTCAACTCTATCGGGTAATTTTTTGTCTTGTCTTTTTTTTCCTGTCTTTTTATTTCTTCTTTTGCTGAAAATATTGGGAGGGCGGCCCCTCCCCATCTTTTTTGGAATCTCTGATAGCATCAAAGGCACGGGCATTTGATAACATCAATAATAGTGGAATCTCTGATAGCATCAATCATACTTGAATCTCTGATAGCATCAATCATACTTGAATCTGATAGCATCAAAGGCATGGGAATCTCTGTTAGCATCAATGATAGGCCTACTGGGATCTGTGATGGCATAAATCTCTGATAGCATCAAAGGCACTCGAATCTCTGATAGCATCAATGATACTGGAATCTAATAGCATGAAAGGCACAGAAATTGCTGATCGCATCCAAGCCACGCGAATCTCTGATAGCATAAATGATACGGATACATTTAAAGGCACCGGTATCTCTGATAGCATCAATGATACTGGAATCTGATAGCGTCAAATGCATGGGAATCTCTGATAGCATGAAACACACAGGAATCTCTAATAGCATGAAAGACACAGGAATCGCTGATAATCTCAAAGGCGTGGGAATCGGATAGCATCAAAGGCATGGGATCTCTGATTGATCAATGATACTGGAATCTCTGATGGCATCAAAGGCACGGGAATCTGATAGCATCAAAGATACTGGAATCTCTGATAGCATCAAAGACACAGGAATCTCTTAGCATTAAAAGGCACAGGAATCTCTGATAGCATCAAAGAAACTGGAATCTCTGACAGCATCAAAGGCACAGGAATCTCTTAGCATCAAAGGCACGAGAATCTGATAGCATCAAAGGCACGAGAATCTGATGGCATCAAAGGCATGGGAATCTCATAGCATCAAAGATACTGGAATCTGATAACATCAAACATACTGGAATCTGATAGCATCAAAGATATGGGAATCTCTGATAGCATCAAATATACTGGAATCTCTTGATAGCATCAAAGACACTGACATATTTGTCACCATCTAAGGCACTGAAATGTCTGGTGTTATTTAAGACACTGGAATCTGGTATTGTCACCAATAACTTTGATGCTATCAGATTCCAGTATCATTGATGCTATCAGATTTTCCGGTGCCTTTAATGGTATCCGTATCATTGATGCTATCAGACATACGTGTGCCTGTGATGCTATCAGAGTTTCCAGTATCATTGATGCTATCAATTCCTGTGCCTTTGATGCCATCAGTTTCCAGTATCATTGATGCTATCAGAGATTCCTGTGCGTTTGATGCTATCAGAGTTTCCAGTATCATTGATGCTATCAGAGATTTCTGTGCCTTCGATGCTATCAGTTTCCAGTATCATTGATGCTATCGGATTCCTGTGCGTTTGATGCCATGAGTTTCCAGTATCATTGATGCTATGAGATTCCTGTGCGTTTGATGCCATCAGATTCCAGTACCACTGATGCTATCAGAGATTCCCGTGCCTTTGATGCTATCAGAGATTCCCGTGCCTTTGATGCTATCAGAGATTCCCCGTCCCTTTGTTACTATCAGAGATTCCTGTGCCTTTGATGCTAAGAGATTCCCGTGCCTTTGATGCTATCAGAGATTCCAGTATCATTGATGCTATCAGATTCCCGTGCCTTGGATGCTATCAGTGGAATCTCTGGTATTATTTAAGACACTGGAACATCAGGTATTCTCAATGACCATAGAATCTTCAGTATCCTCTAAGACACTGGAACATCTTATATCATTAACGACACTGGAACCTCTGGTATCATTTTAAACAACGAGATGTCTGGTATTGTCTAAGACAATGGAATTTCTGGCATCATCAAAGAGACTAGAATCCCTGGTACCACCACAGACACTGGAATCTTTGGTATTATCAAAGACTCTAGAATAGCTGATAACAGGTCTAGTTCAAGCGCTTCACATGACCGGAAGTGACCTTTGAGCCGTACGGAATTCTTCTTGGTGATGCGGTCACTTCCTCCGTAGTGATACGGTCACAGGTCTACTTAGTGACCTGGAAAGTAGTCAAATGCCTCCAACCGCAAAGGTCATGGCTGCTGGGGTTGGAGTTGCCGTACGACGTCGGACATTACAGGTTAGTATTTCTAGGTTTCTTGCATTTACCAGGTTACCCCATGTTAAGGCTTTTACTCCATCAGATGTCCATGATGCTCATCTATTAACATCAGATGAGTTCTTTAGCTGATCTGTCAAAACAGCTCCCAAGCTAGCGTATCTAATTCCGTTGAAGTCTCCACTTCCATTTCATAGTCTCCACATGAACATCTGCAATAAGAGCGCGGCTGAGATACTAAGGCTACGTCCGAGAATCCACCGTTTTCTCGGGTTTGAATCCGGTGTCTACGAATACTTTCCTATGCAGTCATATGGTTGCCCTTTAGTCACCAAACGTCATCAATTTTTCCCACCTCTTGCATATTGCTCCAATTCACCTGCTGGTCACGGGATGATCACGTGACTCCATCGCGCCTGCGGAGTGTACATGTCTGGGAGGTGCATTCTGGGATCGCGGGTGCATGCAAATCTCGGTTGTTTGTGGCAGTTGTGATGGTGGCGCTTGGTGGTAGCGGTTTTGATAGTGGTGATGGCATTGCTTAACACCCGTATTAACGCAGTGACGCCGTGGGATAAGATCCTCCACACATTTCTATATAGCTAGTCACTTACGTCTTAATGTTCATTTTGTTTACTCTCTCCCCCATCGTATCATACCGAAGATGAGGGAGCCGCATTGGGTGTGTTTACTAATTCTGTTTCCTCTTGTCCATGTATCAGACACATCGTCTTGGGCCGTGTTTGCTTTTCGTCCATTCAAAAAGTCCTAAATATCATGCGTTTTACATTCCATGGTGTTCAAATGAACAGTCACAATCAAAGCGTGACAGATACATACTCTAGAAACGACTTGGAATTCATTTGGAATAAGAATTATGGTCAGATTCGTATTTTATCCTATAGAACATCATGTCTTGCTGAAATCATTGAAAACTGTTGACCGCTTCCCTCTTGTAGGAAACCATCTTGTGTTTTTACCCCTCGGGCAGATTCTGCCCGAGCGGTATTGTCGTTGCCTCCGTCATCTGTCCGTCCGTCTGTCGTACCGTCCGTCTGTCCGTCTGTCCATCATATCATTGTAAACACATTATCTCGAAAAGTCCTTCACTTACAACAATGAAACTTCATACAGTTGTTTAATACAGCCAGTACCAGAAGCCTATTGAAAGTTGGTGCCATTGGATGTGTTTTTCAGGAGTTATGCCCCTTTATACATGTCTGGCTGTTTTTATACTTGTAAACACATTATCTCAAAAAGTCCTTCACTCACAACAATGAAACTTCATACAGTTGATTAATGCAGCTAGTACCAGAAGCCTATTCAAAGTCGGTGTAATCGGATGTGTTTTTCAGGAGTTATGCCCCTTTATACATATCTGTTGGTCCATATCCTTGTAAAACACATTATCTCAAAAAGTCCTTCACTCACAACAATGAAACTTCACACAGTTGTTTAATACAACCAGTATCAAAAGCCTATTGAAAGTCGGTGCCATTGGATGTGTTTTTCAGGAGTTATGCCCCTTTATACATGTCTGTCTGTTTTTATCCTTGTCAACACATTATCTCAAAAAGTCCTTCACTCACAACAATGAAACTTACAGTTGTTTAATACAGCCAGTACCAGAAGCCTATTGAAAGTCGGTGTAATCGGATGTGTTTTTCAGGAGTTCTGCCCCTTTATACATGTCTGTTGGTCCATATCCTTGTAAACACATTATCTCAAAAAGTCCTTCACTCACAACAATGAAACTTCATACAATTGTTTAATACAGCCAGTACCAGAAGCCTATTGAAAGTCGGTGCCATGGGATGTGTTTTTCAGGAGTTCACACAAACCTGTGTGGATTGCTGTGAATAGACAGTAATCATTCGACTACATCTACTATAGTAATCACTGCTCTATTGCTATATTGTTTTGTCTGTCTATGATCTATATCATACAGGTAAAATTATGCCCACCCCAAATATGTGAGTTGTTGGGGTCAGAAACATTATTTCCACAATTGCTCTGGGCCCGGCCCGAGGGGTCCCGATGGCGACAGCCACATGTTATTATTTTTATTTCACACACATTTGAAATTGGTGATAACTGTCATACGAAATATCCAGAGAAGCGCCCCCAGGTTGGGTATGATGTAACATTGGGGATATTAAACTATATTAACATTGGTGAACTTGTGCTTCATCTCCTTGCATAAAAGGCTAGTGGGAACTGATTCTTGGAGAGGAAAACGCAGGGATGGCTCATCTATATTCCAAAATGTCCACCCGATGCCTTCCTAACGAGTGCTCAGACGCACCATGAATTTACCAGTCAATCAAAAGTCCTGAAACCCTTCTGTCGAGCTCCACAGCGTGAGTTATCCGGTATTTCTGAGGGGACTTTGATAGCCAAATGGATTAAATATTCTATACTTTGCTCCAAAAAAAAATGTGACCACAATATCCCTACCCAAAACTCTCACCCAAAACTGCCCTTTCCCTACTACTGCCCGACTGCGACATGCGCACCGTGACGTCACTTTCAATAATACTCACGCCAGTTTGACTCTACCCCACGAGGTTCCCGTTAGAATTGTAGATCTGCCCATACTTGTTTTGAATCGCTCCGTCTAAGTCTCTGTATATTTGTGTTGAGTTTCGTTTGGATTTTTATACTGTGGTTTTGTGAACGTGTCGTCCAAATGTATGCAAATTCTGTGCTTGTATTCTGTATATTCACTCTGCTGTGTACGTTGAAAGTTTTTGTTCAGTTTTGCTGAGATTTGAGTTAAGAGACATTACACATTTCTTGTACCTGCTAATACCTTTTTCCCCCTTTTTTTCAATTCGTGCCGATTAACTGGAACTGTTATCATTTTAATCAACGATTTTAATCAACGTCACAAAACATTGTTGCAGAAACTTATAAAACAGGGCTATTCCACCAAGCGCCTCCACTCAAAGTTTCTCAAATTTGGCGATACATATCGCATGCTGATAGCAAAATACGAACGTAGCGTGCAAGATCTATGGCGCTACGTTTCGTAACTTGTGTCTAATTCCGCTTAACCCGGGGCTAGGGGCCGTATGAACCCATGTACTTCAAGATCCTCATGGTACTCATATGAACAGTCACAATCAAAGCGTGATTGAGATACATCATTCTTTACATGACGACTTTACAACGAATATTATGGATTAAGAATACTCATAGCGATACGGATTTGATATTTTTGGAACATCATGATGTCTTGCCGGCATCATTGAAAACTGTTGACCGCTTCTGTCTTGCAGAAAACAAGCCTATGTTTATGTATACTATGATTGTCTTTTTTGAATTTGGTGCTAATACTGTTATATGGAATATGGAATAGGTCTTTGAATTATGGACGCGGATATTCTCTAATGGACGACGGCTGAATTATGAATGACGGACTAGACGCTTGTAATGTTAGCAATAACAGTGAAGCTGTCATTCAAAGTTATTCTCGTCCGGCGGCTATATACGACAGACTTTTGGTAATTTGTCGGCTGAGCAGGAAGAGGTGGAGGCGTTGGAGAAGACGACCAATTCATGAATGGTTCGCGACGTTCTTTTATAAAATTGTTACGGATAGAGATGTTTTGGCCATTGATAACTTTACGGTGGAATTATCCTCGTTTGCTGCTCGTCGACTTGCATTGGAATTCCAGTCGGGAACTCCTTGCGTTGACGATGAATATGTTGTGGATTCTTTAGTGAGTTTTGTAAAGGGTTGAGAATCGAGCGAGTGAGAACATCCTTATTCGATTTTAATAAGGCAGATTCTATTCAGCTGGACGCTGTTGCTCAAACTGTTCATCCCGGTCGCGCAACAGAATGTTTTCGGTGCCATATTCTTGGTCACACGCGTCGTCTTTGCGAAGTCGTGTTCTGCCAAAGTCAGATTGATATGACCTTGTTGTGGTGTATGACAATCGTGTGGCGCAAATGGAGATCGGGGTATGATGGCCGAGAGGGGCCATCGCGTCTTTCATTTCTAATTTAACGCGATGGAGCGATGGAGCTATGCGATGGAACGATGGAGCTATGCGATGCGCGATGGAGCTATGCGATGGAGCGATGGAGCTATGCGATGAAAGTCGCGCTTTGCGATGCGCGATGAGGCTATGCGATGGAGCTATGCGATGCGCGATGGAGCTATGCGATGAAGCGATGGAGCTATGCGATGGAGCGATGGAGCTATGCGATGGAGCGATGGAGCTATGCGATGAAGCGATGATGCGATGCGCGATGGAGCTATGCGATGGAGCGATGGAGCTATGCGATGGAGCTATGCGATGGAGCGATGGAGCTATGCGATGGGGCTATGCGATGGAAAATCAGAAATGAAAGACGCGATGAAAATGCGATGAAAAGGCGATGGAGCGATGGAGCGATGGAGCTTTGCGATGGGGCTATGCGATGGAGCGATGGAGCGATGGAGCTATGCGATGGAGCTATGCGATGGAGCGCTGGAGCGATGGAGCTATGCGATGGGGCTATGCGATGGAGCTATGCGATGGAGCTATGCGATGAAAAGTCATTGCGCATGTTCGTTGAAAAACAGTCTTACAATGCGAAAACACCATCGCCAAAGTGAACAGAGAAATTAACAATTATTTTAAACATGAAAATTTCAATATGTGATCACGGTAGATAAGAACATTGCATTAGATTTCGGTTGGAGGTGTTCAAATGTATGCAGAAGATATTAAAACAACCAAACTTCAATTTCAAACGTTCACCGATGCGGTTTTACGTCACTTTTGAATACGAGCATTTATGGTATAAAACTACACGCTTAAAACTAAAGTATTGAAACTTACTCGTAAAGAGTTGAAATAACCCTTCAAGTGTGTCCACAGGGACAACAAACGAGCAGTCCCTGTGGACACACTTAAAGAGTCATTTCAACACTTTACGAGTAAGTTTCAACACTCTAGTTTTAAGCGTGTAAGCTATTTACTACGCATGAAACACAGCTTTCTATGTTGATATGGAGAAATATTTTTTTCGCTTCAAAGACGGGACAGCAAGAGGGTTTTTTCGCATGTAAACATGACATCTTCTTTCACCAGTGTGACACCGGAATAGGCTGGTAATTTTTTCTGCAGTGTAATGTGCTTATCTCGTGAATTTGCTGGCGACCAGTTCCGTTCCATTGCTTCGACAATTCCAAATTCACTGAGTTAGTAAACATACATGGGAGCTTTATAACGTACTTCTCGATTTTAGGCTTGAGTATGCTCATCAACCGTGTAAACAAAATTATGTGATCTGCACGCCGCCATCAACGCTAGCCAATCAAGTCGACGTTTGCCATCCTTTGTATTTTTAGTTCCAAGATGTTTTCCCCTTTTCCTTGCAACGAACAGAATGAACTATATGTTTGCATTGAATAGTATATGA
>JAVTVY010021339.1:0-35971 GCA_036873755.1 Hanleya hanleyi | reverse complement strand
CCCCCCCCCTCAGGCCTTCCTGACGAGTTTTTCGTGACAGGTTTGTATGACGCCCTGGGGGTACCTAAACTATCCTCTGATTTTTTCTCGATAAATATTATATCAATTACAGAACATAACAGAAAAGAAATAATTAGTTCACGACCTACAGCTGCAATAATAGCACAGCTGAGATACTAAGGCTACGTCCGATAATCCACCGTATTATCGGGTCTGAGTGTTAGGCGCCGAGGGACGCTTTCTTGTAGAGTCATATGGTTGCTTTTTAGTCGCCAGATGTCGTAAATTTTTCCCACCTCTTGCATATCGCTCCATCTATCTAACTGGTTGAAAAAAACAACAACAAAGACACCGGAGCATCTGGTATCATTAAAACAGTGGAATCTCTGGTATCGTCGAAGACTGGAGAATTGAATATCACTCAAAAAACTGGAATATTTGGTAGCCACAACTGTTCCTATCAATAATGCCTCCGAAGGCATTATTGATAGGAACAGTTGTGGCTAGAATATTTGGTATCTTCAATGACTTTGGAACATCTGGTATTACCAATGAAACTGTTATCTCTGGTATCATCAAATACAATAGAATCTCTGATATCCTCAAAATGCAGTGGAAGCTCTTGTATCATCAAATACAATAGAATCTCTGATATCGTCCAAGACAGTAAAATATCTGGTGTCGTGAAAGACAGTAGAATCTCAGGTATCGTCAAAGACAATAGAATCTCTGGTATCGTCAAAGACAATAGAATCTCTGGTATTGTCAAAGACAGTAGAATCTCGGATATCTTCAAAGACAGTGGAATCTCTGGTATCATCAAATACACTAGAATCTCTGGTGTCATCCAGGACAGTAAAATATTTGGTGTCGTGAAAGACAGTAGAATCTCGGGTATCGTCAAAGACAATAGAATCTCTGGTGTCGTTCAAGACAGTGAAATCTCTGGTATCGTCAAAGACGATATATTCCCTGGTGTCGTCAAAGACAGTAGAATCTCTGGTGTTGTCAAGGTCAGTGGAATCTCTGGTAGCATCAGATACACTAGAATCTCTGGTGTATTCAAAGATAGTAGAATCTCTGGTGTCGTGAAAGACAGTAGAATCTCCGGTATCGTCAAAGTCAGTGGAATCTCTGGTATCGCCAAAGTCAGTAGAATCTCTGGAATCGTCAAGCCGGTGGAATATCTGGTATCATCAAATACACTAGAATCTCTGGTGTCGTCAAAGACAGTAAATCTCTGGTTTCATCAAAAACAGTAGAATTTCTGGAGTTGTCAAGGTCAATGGAATCTCTGGTATCGTCAAAGACAGACGAATCTCTGGTGTCGTCAAAGACAGTAGAATCTCTGGTGTTGCCAAGGTCAGTGGAATCTCTGGTGTCGTCAAACATAGTAGAATCTCTGGTGTTGCCAAGATCAGTGAAATCTCTGGTGTGGTCAAATACAGTAGAGTCTCTGGTGTCGTAAAAGACAGTAGAATATCTAGCGTTGTCAACTTCAGTGGAATCTCTGGTATCGTCAAATACAGTAGAATCTCTGGTATTGTCAAAGTCAGTAGAATCTCTGGTATCGTCAAAGACAGCGGAATCTCTAGTATCGCCAAAGACAGTAGGATCTCTAGTATCGTCAAAGGCAGTAGAATCTCTGGTATTGTCAAAGACAGTAGAATCTCTGGTATCGTCAAAGACAGTAGAATCTCTGGTATCGCCAAAGACAGTAGAATCTGATATCAAAGACAGTGGAATCTCTGGTATCATCAAATACACTAGAATATCTTGTGTCATCAAAGACAGTAAAATCTCTGTTATCGTCAAAGACGATAGAATCTCTGGTATTGTCAAGGTCAGTGGAATCTCTGGTATCGTCAAAGAGAGTAAAATCTCTGCTGTCGTCAAGGACAGTAGAATCTCTGATGTTATCTAGGTTAGTGGAATCTGTGGTATCGGCAAAGACAGTAGAATCTCTGGTGACGTCAAGACAGTAGAATCTCTTATGTTGTCAAAGACAGTAAAATCTCTGATGTCGTCAAAGACAGTAGAATCTCTGGTATCGCCAAAGACAGTAGAATCTCTGCACTTGTCAAGGTCAGTGGAATCGCTGGTGTCGCCAAGGACAGAAGAATCTCTGGTATCGTCAAAGACAGTAGAATCTTTGGTGTTGCCAAGGTCAGCAGAATTTCTGGTGGCGTCAAACACAGTAGAATCGCTGGTATGGTCAGAGACAGTAAAATCTCTGGTATCGTCAAAGACAGTAGAATTTCTGGTATCATCAAATACACTCTAATCACTGGTGTCGTCAAAGAGAGTAAAATCTCTGCTGTCGTCAAGGACAGTAGAATCTCTGGTGTTGTCTAGGTCAGTGAAATCTGTGGTATCGTGAGACAGTAGAATCTTTGTGGACGTCAAGACAGTAGAATCTCTGATGTTGTCAAGGTCAGTGGAATCTCTGGTGTCGTCAAAGACAGTAAAATCTCTGATGTCGTCAAAGACAGTAGAATCTCTGGTATCGCCAAAGACAGAAGAATCTCTGATGTCGTCAAAGACAGTAGAATCTCTGGTGTTGCCAAGGTCAGTGGAATCTCTGGTGTCGTCAAACATAGTAGAATCTCTGGTGTTGCCAAGATCAGTGGAATCTCTGGTGTCGTCAAATGCAGTAGAATCTCTGGTGTCGTAAAAGACAGTAAATCGCTGATGTTAACAAAGACAGTAGAATATCTAGCGTTGTCAACTTCAGTGGAATCTCTGGTATCGTCAAATACAGTAGAATCTCTGGTATTGTCAAAGTCAGTAGAATCTCTGGTATCGTCAAAGACAGCGGAATCTCTAGTATCGTCAAAGACAGTAAGATCTCCAGTATCGTCAAAGACAGTAGAATCTCTGGTATTGTCAAAGACAGTAGAATCTCTGGTATCGTCAAAGACAGTAGAATCTTTGGTGTTGCCAAGGTCAGCAGAATTTCTGGTGGCGTCAAACATAGTAGAATCGCTGGTATCGTCAGAGACAGCAGAATCTCTGGTATCGTCAAAGACAGTAGAATTTCTGGTATCATGAAATACACTCTAACCACTGGTGTCGTCAAAGAGCGTAAAATCTCTGCTGTCGTCAAGGACAGTAGAATCTGGTGTTGTCTAGGTCAGTGGAATCTGTGGTATGGTCAGACAGTAGAATCTCTGGGGACGTCAAGACAGTAGAATCTCTGATGTTGTCAAGGTCAGTGGAATCTCTGGTGTCGTCAAAGACAGTAAAATCTCTGATGTCGTCAGAGACAATAGAATCTCTGCTATCGCCAAAGACAGTAGAATCTCTGCTGTTGTTAAGGCCAGTAGAATCGCTGGTGTCGCCAAGGACAGTAGAATCTCTGGTATCGTCAAAGACAGAATCTCTGGTGTTGCCAAGATCAGTAGAATTTCTGGTGTCGTCAAACACAGTAGAATCTCTGGTATTGTCAAAGACAGTAGAATCTCTGGTATCGTCAAAGACAGCGGAATCTCTAGTATCGTCAAAGACAGTAGGATCTCTAGTATCGTCAAAGGCAGTAGAATCTCTGGTATTGTCAAAGACAGTAGAATCTCTGGTATCGTCAAAGACAGTAGAATCTCTGGTATCGCCAAAGACAGTAGAATCTCTGGTATCGCCAAAGACAGTAGAATCTGATATCAAAGACAGTGGAATCTCTGGTATCATCAAATACACTAGAATATCTTGTGTCATCAAAGACAGTAAAATCTCTGTTATCGTCAAAGACGATAGAATCTCTGGTATTGTCAAGGTCAGTGGAATCTCTGGTATCGTCAAAGAGAGTAAAATCTCTGCTGTCGTCAAGGACAGTAGAATCTCTGATGTTATCTATGTTAGTGGAATCTGTGGTATCGGCAAAGACAGTAGAATCTCTGGTGACGTCAAGACAGTAGGATCTCTTATGTTGTCAAAGACAGTAAAATCTCTGATGTCGTCAAAGACAGTAGAATCTCTGGTATCGCCAAAGACAGTAGAATCTCTGCACTTGTCAAGGTCAGTGGAATCGCTGGTGTCGTCAAGGACAGAAGAATCTCTGGTATCGTCAAAGACAGTAGAATCTTTGGTGTTGCTAAGGTCAGCAGAATTTCTGGTGGCGTCAAATACAGTAGAATCGCTGGTATCGTCAGAGACAGTAAAATCTCTGGTATCGTCAAAGACAGTAGAATTTCTGGTATCATCAAATACACTCTAATCACTGATGTCGTCAAAGAGAGTAAAATCTCTGCTGTCGTCAAGGACAGTAGAATCTCTGGTGTTGTCTAGGTCAGTGAAATCTGTGGTATCGTGAGACAGTAGAATCTTTGTGGACGTCAAGACAGTAGAATCTCTGATGTTGTCAAGGTCAGTGGAATCTCTGGTGTCGTCAAAGACAGTAAAATCTCTGATGTCGTCAAAGACAGTAGAATCTCTGGTATCGCCAAAGACAGAAGAATCTCTGGTGTCGTCAAAGACAGTAGAATCTCTGGTGTTGCCAAGGTCAGTGGAATCTCTGGTGTCGTCAAACATAGTAGAATCTCTGGTGTTGCCAAGATCAGTGGAATCTCTGGTGTCGTCAAATGCAGTAGAATCTCTGGTGTCGTAAAAGACAGTAAATCGCTGATGTTAACAAAGACAGTAGAATATCTAGCGTTGTCAACTTCAGTGGAATCTCTGGTATCGTCAAATACAGTAGAATCTCTGGTATTGTCAAAGTCAGTAGAATCTCTGGTATCGTCAAAGACAGCGGAATCTCTAGTATCGTCAAAGACAGTAGGATCTCTAGTATCGTCAAAGACAGTAGAATCTCTGGTATTGTCAAAGACAGTAGAATCTCTGGTATCGTCAAAGACAGTAGAATCTTTGGTGTTGCCAAGGTCAGCAGAATTTCTGGTGGCGTCAAACATAGTAGAATCGCTGGTATCGTCAGAGACAGTAGAATCTCTGGTATCGTCAAAGACAGTAGAATTTCTGGTATCATGAAATACACTCTAACCACTGGTGTCGTCAAAGAGCGTAAAATCTCTGCTGTCGTCAAGGACAGTAGAATCTGTGGTATGGTCAGACAGTAGAATCTCTGGGGACGTCAAGACAGTAGAATCTCTGATGTTGTCAAGGTCAGTGGAATCTTTGGTGTCGTCAAAGACAGTAAAATCTCTGATGTCATCAAAGACAATAGAATCTCTGGTATCGCCAAAGACAGTAGAATCTCTGCTGTTGTCAAGGCCAGTAGAATCGCTGGTGTCGCCAAGGACAGTAGAATCTCTGGTATCGTCAATGACAGAATCTCTGGTGTTGCCAAGATCAGTAGAATTTCTGGTGTCGTCAAACACAGTAGAATCGCTGGTATCATCAGAGACAGTAGAATCTCTGGTGTCGTCAAAGACAGTAGAATGTCTGGTGTCGTCAAGGTCAGTAGAATCTCTGGTAGCGTCAAAGACAGTAGAATCTTTGGTGTTGTCAAATTCAGTGGAATCTCTGGTTTCGCCAAAGCCAGTAGAATCTCTGGTTTGCCAGGTCAGTAGAATTGCTGATGTCGTCAAAAACAATAGAATCTCTAGTATCGACAAAGACAGTATAATCTCTGGTGTTGCCAAGATCAGTGGAATCTCTGGTGCCGTCAAAGACAGTGGAATATCTGGTGTCGTCAAATACAGTAGAATCTCTCGTATCGTGGTGTCATCAAAGACAGTCATCAAAATCAGTGGAATCTCTGGTGTCGGCAAAGACAGTAGAATCTCTGGTATCGTTTAATTCAGTGGAATCTCTGGTGTTGTCAAATACAGTAGAATCTCTCGTATCGCCAAATTCAGTGAACTATCTGGTATCTTCAAAGACAGTAAAATCTCTGGCGTCGCCGAAGACAGTAGAATCTCTGGTGTCGTCCCCCAAAGGCAGTAGAATATCTGGTATCGTCAAAGTCAGTGGAATCTCTGATATCGTCAAAGACGGTAGAATCTCGGGTGTCGTCAAAGACAGTAGAATCACTGGTATCATCAAGGCCAGTAGAATCTCTGGTTTGCCAGGTCAGTGGAATTGCTGGTGTCGTCAAAAACAGTAGAATCTCTGGTATCGACAAGACAGTATAATCTCCGGTGTTGCCAAGATCAGTGGAATCTCTGGTGCCGTCAAAGACAGTGGAATATCTGGTGTCGTCAAATACAGTAGAATCTCTCGTATCGTGGTGTCATCAAAGACAGTCATCAAAATCAGTGGAATCTCTGGTGTCGGCAAAGACAGTAGAATCTCTGGTATCGTTTAATTCAGTGGAATCTCTGGTATCTTCAAAGACAGTAAAATCTCTGGCGTCGTCGAAGACAGTAGAATCTCTGGTGTCGTCAAAGGCAGTAGAATATCTGGTATCGTCAAAGTCAGTGGAATCTCTGATATCGTCAACGACGGTAGAATCTCGGGTGTCGTCAAAGACTGGAATATCTGGTATCGTCGAAGACAGTAGAATCTCTGGTGTCGTCAAAGACAGTAGAATCTCTGGTATCGTCAAAGACAGTGGAATCTCTGCACACCTTAACCACAGATAGTCTTATAGACGTCAATCCGTATATACACGTCATAGTTGCGTCAATCGTTTACGTACACCGGTTGTTATCAGAACTGTGTTCTTTCACTTTCGCTATCAAGCCATAGTATGTCTTCAAATTTCGTTGGCGGCATTTGTACGAGGTATGAATACCCAACTGTGTGCACGTATTCAATTCTTATTCAAGCCCGTTCTACCAGGCAGATCGTATCCGGTAACCCAGACATAACAAATCTGTGGTTATATATAGTACAGAACAATTGCATGCACAGAGATCTTGAGCTATTTGAACACTTACTAAAAGATGGAACCAGTTCTCGATATTGTCATCTGCTGAATTGGGATGGGATCATGAAAACTGCGGTGAGTTAACGTTTCATTTATATTTTTTGCATCGAGTATTTCACTAATATTATTGATATTACCGATACCGGTATAATAATTTTGCTCAATTTGAATTTGTGTCGCAGTTTTTTGTTTTTTTTTTAACCGCGTAATAATTCACGGGAGTTTGTTCAAATATCCACAGGGTAGTTCCTAATAGCTGTGGTGGTCGTATTATAGATCACGCTGTTGCACCACACCCCATATATAAGACTAGCTCGGGGAGTACCGAGTGCCATGCACCTACACTGTCAAAATATGTGGACGCTAGTGTTCAAATCAGAACACTTCAGTATTTTCGTTATTTTGGGATAACACTATCTTAGAATAGCACAAATTCTAGTGCTGAAAATTTGGTCCCGTGCGGGATTGAAACCCGGCGACCCCAGAATCAGGCTCCTAATCGCCAGCACTGTATATGTCGGCGATCTAAACCACTCGGCCAACGGGCCTCCCACAAAAATAGGAGGTAGCAGACCGGTAGTCTTGAAAGCGAACATACAGTACCCCTCTGATGATCGTAATGACACAGCTCCCAAAGCTGAATAGATATATTTTTTATCATTTAGAAAGTGATTGTATAACAGTATTTTCGTTATTTTGGGATAACACTATCTTAGAATAGCACAAATTCTAGTGCTGAAAATTTGGTCGAGTCCCGTGCGGAATTCGAACCAGCGACCCCAGAGTCAGGCACCTAATCGCCAGCACTGTATGTCTGCGATCTAAACCACCCGGCCAACGGGCCTCCCACAAAAATAGAAGGTAGCAGACCGGTAGTCTTGAAAGCGAACATACAGTACCCCTCTGATGATCGTAATGACACAGCTCTTTTAAATGATAAAAAATATATCTATTCAGCTTTGGGAGCTGTGTGATTACGATCATCAGAGGGGTACTGTATGTTCGCTTTCAAGACTACCGGTCTGCTACCTTCTATGTTTGTGGGAGTCGCATTGGCGGAGTGGTTTAGATCGCCGACATACAGTGCTGGCGATTAGGTGCCTGACTCTCGGGTCGCTGGTTCGAATCTCGCACGGGACTCGACCAAATTTTCAGCACTAGAATTTGTGCTATTCTAAGATAGTTTTATCCCAAAACAACGAAAATACTGTTATACGATCACTTTCTCAATGATAAAAAAACAACAAAAAAACCCAACAGAACACTTCAGTAAACTGTGTACATATGTTGAAATAAATCACTACTATCACTACTCATGTTATCGAATTTTACACTGCGACTCCTTTTGAAGAAATTATGAGAGAAAATGTGCTGAAACTTTCCCCATGTTAGGTATCTTTAAACTTGGAAATATGAGTTCTAATGTGATGTGGGCATATCTGAACAGTTTTTACGCACACTGGTATATTTTACGCTTCAGGCGTTCAGTATTTGTTACACACGACGTGTTCAAGTATGAACGCCTGTGTACATATATGTACATCATTAGCAGCTTTGAACACCGCTGTTCAAGTTCAAATTTTCAACACCGGTGTTGGAAATAGTGTTAATATTTGAACACATGTGTTCATACTTGAACACGTCGTGTGTAACATTTATCGAACGCCTGACGCGTAAAAGTGTATACCAATGTGTGCAGTGTTCAAATATGCACACATCACATTTGAACACACATTTCCTAGTTTTAAAATACTTACCTTGTGGAATTTTTGTGCACATTTGATTTCGTACTTTCTTTAAAAATGGTCGCATTGTGAATTTCGATAACACTGTAGTGATTTTTTCATTTATTTCTTGAGTGTTCAGATTTTGAACACTATAGCGTCCACTCTTTTTGACAGTGTAGACACCAATTACATCGACAACTCGTGCACATAAGGTAGGAGTCCGCCTGTATTTAACTCGGATGATTCACCTAGGCTCAGGTGGCGATTCGTTACCTTGGTAACCTGTTATTAACACAGAATCGACCTGTTTGCTGGGAGAGTAAATTCTGTGATTTCTTCTCTTGAGTGCTGAAGCTTCTCAAATAGAAATTACATTGTACGCGTGTATGTGCAGTCTTTGCTCGTGTAATATATTATGTCATCAGAAGATTTTTTTTAGGATGGAGGGGTCATTATTTTTATCCCTGTGGGGGGTTTGGGAAGGAGCTATTCTTCGTTTCGACAGCTTCTAACGATATTATGGAAAAGAAATACAAAATAAAAGCAAAACAATATTCTATTCAGTACATAGTAGTTTAATATCACAATAAGAATATGGGAAGTAATTTTGAGTGATTAGCTCATGGTCACGCTTTTATTGTGTCTATTCATACGAACACATTTATTGTGTCTATTCATACGAACACTTATTCATACGAACACATTTATTGTGTCTATTCATACGAACAAATTTATTGTGTCTATTCATAGAAACACATGGAGTTGTCCTGACAAAGCGAGACTGCGTTACAGTACGGTGATCATGTATTTTTGTTGCTCATGTATTTTTGTTGCTGTGCTCGAATTTGGCATCACGTTAATGTTTTCATTTAGCCTTCATTTTAGAGGCACAAGAACTGCGTAGTATATAAAGTGCAAATTCATTACTATTGAGGGCGAGGGCGATGACGTCGCGCGGCGTGACGCGGCGGTGAGGTCACTTGCGGTACGGTGGCACGTCCATTCCAAAGATCACTTCCGATCACGGGACTTACGGGGATAAAGTGACTTCGGGTGTCAATTTGCGCACTTGGGCAGTAGTAGAAAAAGGCACTGGGTGGAGGTCTTCGGGTCGAGATGGACCATGCCTGGTCCAAATGGGTCGTATGGGGTCTCATATTAGCGCTTGTTGGGGAAAGTCCGACTGGGGTGTGTGTAGTGGAACTGCTGTCAATCTGCGCATGTGCATTCAGGGGATAGTGGGAAAAGGGCACTTGGGTGGACGTTTTGGGGAAGAGTTGGACCATCCCTGGTCAGATGGGTCGTTTGAGGTGTCATATTGAAGCGCTCGTGGGTTAGAGTCCGACTGGGTTGGTTTGTGTAGAAACTGCCGTTAATCTGCGCATGCGTACTCGGGCAGTAGTAGAAAAAGGGCATTTGACTGGACGTTTTGGGGCAGTCCGTCGTCCAAATGGGGCGTGTGTGGCATCGCATTGAATCTATTATCGGGTAGAATAAAACTATTGGTGATACGCGCATGCGCACTGGGTAGGAGAAAGGATAGTTTCGGAAGTGCTGACTATTCCCCAGGCACTTCAGGGTTATGTACATAGTAATATATGCAGCGAGAGACGGGGAATCCCCACGCATAGTAACACATACCCTATCCAGCGAGAGAAGGAGAATCCCTATGATAATTGTGGTATTCGAACCAGCAGTGCGGGCCCCAAAGGATGGCACGTTGTCATCGCGGCCATAGGTCCGTATATACCTTAGGTACTGTGTTTATGGTTCCCGACACAATGTTCACTATGCCGAGCGCAATGGCAAGTGGGGCACCCCCGTGAGGTGTCGAACTGACTATTTGGTAGTGTGTGTGTGTGTGTGAGGATGTGTGTGGTTGTGTTTGGCAGTGGTGGCAGCTTTACTGAACGCCCGTCTTAACGCAGGGACGGCCTAAGTCTAGGGGTTATGTTCCCCTGTGCCTTCTATACCTAGTCCCTTACGTCTTCACGTCATGATACAGACAGATGAGAGAGAATAATCAACACGTTCACAACTTTTCATATAATTTATTCTCCTCAATGTTACATCATATCCAAGCTGGGGTACGCTGATAAACAGCTTGTATCACTGACGTCCCTACTTTCCTTGTTCCCCCCGCTGATTCACATCGCATATTTCGCGCCTCTTGGCCGCATGGAGGCGCTCTGCACAGGCCAACCACCAATGACCAATGAATATCGCTCTTACGGAAGAGACTTGGTCCGCTTTGTTTCACGGCAATCAACACCCTGGCATCCGACACCTTTTCTCTCAGTCAGAGTGGGTGGGAGGTCTTTCGGCCAGTCACCATTAAATGTTTCCATGAAATGACGGCGATAAGTTGACAAGATTAGTGTTTCGGTAACAGTAATAAATTACCCAGCGTATATGACATCTAATGAGTGATAACTGTGTGGAAAAACACGAGAAACTGATATGAGTGAACTATTTGTTCACAAACAACTGTGAATTAAAGCAATATGAGTAGTCCGGGAGCCGGCCAAAAAACCTGGAAGTACAGTCCACCTAATGTTTTTTGATGGTTTCTATATCTTTTCGATGCGCTGATCACGAAACCGGATGATGCCACCTTGGCATCCTTAGGGAAATCGAAATTACAAGCGTCGATATCCAAGATGGCCGCCATGAGGCATTTCTTGGTTATTATGTCGTGATGAATTGTCGCATGGATGATCTCGATCACTGATTGTGATATATTTGACTATAAATTTTGGGATAAATTCAATCAGTACATACGTCACACAATAATTTGGCGAAAACAAACAAGAATAACAGGAAAAATTATTCAAGATGGCTGCCGCTGACCCTTTAAGATATGCCCGTCTCTTTGAAATATAAAGCGTTGAATTTATTGGTTACCTCAATCACCCATGGCTTTCAAAATGCTGATATATATGACATATTTCCCAATGTCCGTAGAGCACAGGGTACTCCAGGGTGTGGGTGCACCACAGGTGTGTGCGCATGCGTACGATGACGTTACTTTCGAGCTCCGAGCTCCAAGAGCTCCGAGCTTAGACTCCAAGAGCTCCGAGCTCAGACTCCAGAGCTCCGAGCTCCGAGATTGAGGCATGCCCAACGCCTGTCTTAACTCCAGAGCTCCGAGCTCCAACAGCTCCGAAAGCTCCACGCTCTCAACCCATTCATGCGTACATCCAAATGCGCCCTAACATCAGGAAAACAGCCATGGCCATCTATGAATGGTATAGCCTGCTGCCGCTTGAAATGAAAGGCGACCCCACGCACAGGTCCATCATGAAGACCAAGCTCTTGGGTGACCTTAACGCTCTAGCATAGAGCGTCACTTGGAAGAGGATATAGGGCTACCACCCACCAGGGCCCTGGAAAACAAGCGGAATGCGCAAACAACTATTTCAGAATATGCTGCCTCAGCAGTATTCTGGACTGCTCGACGACGCTTAGGTCAAGAGCGACCCTGACTGAAGATTGAAATTTCTCAAACCACGGCTTCTGATTGGACAAGAGCTTACGAGAATTGTAAACATACCCATCGCGGCTCCTCCAGCACGGGTATGATGTGCTGGTGGGGATAATAAAATAAATGACCTGTCATCCTTGTTGTTGTTCTCTCATCTGTCTACACCATAGCGCCAATGCGTTATGCTAGATCGTTAAGTTCACCCAAGAGCCCTCTTCCCACAATTCCCGACCTGCGCATGTGTGACATCGTCTATAAAGCACGTCCCTCTGGATCCTACTGTTGCAGAGCCATGACGGAGACCCATTCCTATGCGACTCGCATTTTACAGCATGCGATCGTGGTTAATTCACTCACGGGTTACCGAGCAGTTTTGATTTGATTTGATTTTTATTTCACCATGCATAACAATGTTTAGTAAACAAAATATAATAGTAGCGGGATGAAAACCCCGAGGGGTTTGTTTTATCCCAAAATAATAATTATATTTACAAAGATGATAATATGCGGTAAACTCTAACATAGTGAGACAATTCAATTTTGTTTAAAACAAAAATACAAATTTAATTTCCAACTTCCACAGACGGCAAACAGAATAGATGTCTAATTATGTTCCAGTAATAAATACGATTTTATCCTCGATTTGAATAATGAGAGCGAAACGTGAGATTTTAACTGAGAGGGTAAATTGTTCCATATTTTAGGACCCTTTGTTTTAGTACTATAAAAAGATAAGTCAGAGTAGTAAATATCGCGATATAAATTTAATTTAGCCTGTCTAGTTGGGTACCTGTGGACAGCAGATAATTTTGAAAAATATGATCTAAAAGAGTTTGGAATTAGGTCTGTGTGATTGAAAAATTTGTCAACAAAAATTAACACTTGGTAGTCGTTTATTTGTTTTATGGACAATATTTGTAATTTTTGGAATAATGGGGCAGTATTGTCATATTTTGACGAAAATGTGATTAAACGTATAGCCTTTTTTTGTAACAGCAGCAACGGTTGAAGATGGGTATGATAAGTATTTCCCCAAACGATATTGCAATATGATAAGTATGGATATATCAGTGAGTAGTATAGAATGAAAAGAGTTTTCTATTCAAATTATCCTTAATATGACGAATTATTCCTATATTCCTGCTAACCTTGTTCCTTATATCCTCAATATGCGAGAGCCAGTTTAATTTGTTGTTAAAAATTACTCCAAGAAATTTAAATTGGTCTACTTCTTCGATAGGGATTCCGGAAATAGATAAATCATTGTGCATTGGCATTTTACATTTCTTAGACGGACTTATTATCATAAATTTAGTCTTTTTAATATTTAGGGATAATCTGTTGCATGAAAACCAGTCGGATAGTTTATTAAGTTCCAACGTCATAATCTCAAACAAGAGTTTCGGATCGTCATCAGCGAGAATTACTGAGGTATCATCTGCAAAACGAATTAGTTCAACAATGCTGCTTATCGAGGACAAATCGTTTATATAAATCAGAAAAAGAATAGGACCTAAAATAGAACCCTGTGGTACACCACATGATATTGGTTTGTAGGCTGACAAGGTATCGTTATATTTTGTGCACTGAGTGCGAGATGACAAATAACTTCGAAACCAGTCATTAGAACTTCCCCGAAACCCATAATGAGCTAATTTATGCAGGAGGATATCATGGTCCACCGTGTCGAACGCTTTTGATAGATCCAGAAAGGTAATTAATGAATATTTTTTGGCCTCTCTTGCCGCTACCAATTTGTCATGAAGGGATAATACAGCTAAAAATGTTGAATGATTCCTCCGAAAACCATATTGATTGGAGCAAATTATATTGTGATTTTCTAAAAAATCTAACATCTTACTTATTACTAATTTTTCGACTATTTTACTGAAACAAGGCAAAACTGAAATAGGTCTGTAATTTTCAAATAAATATTTCTCCCCATTTTTAAACAACGGCGTCACTTTAGCTACCTTTAAAGGATCAGGTGGTTCGGTCCATGTTTGGAGATGGCGATGACAACGAGGGGCGATGCCAGATCCTGGAAGTGTTCATAGAAGCGGTCCCCGGCAGGGTCGACCAGATGGAGAGGTGTGCTATCACCCTCCACTACTGAACTATGACAACCATTCTTGATGCTCGTGCTATGGACAACGAGCGCTCACGCTGGAACCAGCGACGGCTCGTTGGCCTCACAATGGTCTTTGCTCTATTGAACCTGATGCTGTGGCAATGACATTTCTGTCTTACAGCGACGGAAAAGAACGGCTCTTTTCAGAGCCTCCATGTCTTCCAAAAGAGAGACGGGTAACAAAGCTCAATGTTCACACACAGTACACACACTCGCACGCACACTCACACACACGCACTCACAATGGACGCTCCGCCATGACTTCCAACAAAAACCATACCATTCGTCATCCCGAACTGATGAGGGACACGTATTAATCTCTATATGTACAGACACTACCACCAGCACCGGGCGTTGGGCACGCGTCACTGGCCATTTGGACCACGCCGGATGATCCTTCTCCACCCCAAACACCTACCTTCACACCCCCCAGAATGGCCGCTTTCGCTACCACTCTTACTGATGACGTCCCCAATGACGTCACAGATGACGTGAACATCCCTCGAGTCATGGTCTACACCACGAAAGCTTCAAGCTGACACCCTACATGGCCTATTAAGACTACGGATGGTCCCACAATCACTCAGCAGACCCCCCACGAACCCAAAAATGTCTGCTTTCTATACTACGGCCAGCCTGCGCATGCGCAGGGTGTTGATACCGGACGACACAGTAACCCAGTCGGATGGTTCCCCAGGACAGCTTCACGATGACACCTCTTATGGCCCAATCGGTCCACTATTGGTACGTCGCGACCCCAAAACGTCTATTCAAATAACCTTTTTCTTCTGCGCATGCGCAGAATAACATCAGTTCCACCTTGACTTCCACCATCCAGTTGAATGCTCCCCCACGAATGCTTCACACTGATACCTCATACGGCCCAATCGGACCACTATTGGTCCACCTCGACCCCAAAACGTCCCTCCTAGTGGCCATTTTTCCAGCATTCCCTGTCTGCGCATGCGCAGAATGTTGAAAACGCAAGACACATTAGCCCAGTCGGACGGTCCTCCACGAGAGCTTCACGATGACCCCTCCCACAGCCCAATACGCCCAATATGGGTCCGTCTCGACCCCAAAATGTCCATTAAAATACCCTTTTGCTACTGCGCATGCGCAGAATGGCGTCAGTTCCACCCCACTACTGTTGAGATAAGCCGGAGGTAGCATTATAAGTGGTATGACGTACTAATAAATCTATACACCATTTCTTGGGCACTCGTAGACCAACAATATATAGCTCAATTCCATATAGCGATCAATCTAAGCGATATACAGCGGTCATGTTGAATATGCTGGCGGCCATCTTGGATATGTTGATTTGCCCAAGGTTACCAGGCTGGCATCATCCGGATTCTGAATCTGCACACACAGGAGATATATAATCCATCAAAAAACGTTAGGTGGACTCCATTTCCACGTCAAGGCTCAAACTGGGGGTTGGCTCCCGGGTATCTCCCTTTCCAAACGTTCATATGTCGTTAACGGCAAAACTAACAATAAACGGACGGCCAAACAGCTCTAATTACGTTAATTTCTGAGTTAAGAGTAAACAGATTTTTGGATAACTTCCTCCATTGTTTAGTAAGGTTCGTCAACTGATTGCAAACATTTGTTCACTGATACCGTCAAATAATTAACAAATAAATCCCTGTAAATGTTGTTAATATCCCACTGATAAGACCACGCTTTATCGGCATGAGTATATTCGAAGATCAAGCTGCCTAGAATGGTAACGTAAACACACCTTTCTGTTCTTATCAGACGTGTTTTTCCGGAGCTCCGTGTTTTATTGTGTTTTGTTGGGATGTCAACCATTGACGTTGCTGAATTTTGGCATGCCCGTTCCTGTGACTGTTGGTGATGTACTTGTGAACTTTGGTGATTAAATTTTTGAGATTTTGATGTAAAAAGTTTTCAACTTTTTGCAATTTCGGAGACTTATCTGCCATGTATTTCTTGGAGAACCTGTGCTTTTCCTGCTTAATTGGATTTCCGCGTGCGTGAAAAGCGTGTGCGGGGACTTTAATTGGATTTAATTGGATGTTTGTAGCTGTCAACGCCAGGTGCGCGTCTATACTGTGTTCCAGTTTTTTACCGAGATACAATAAACAGTCATCTATCTCTTATATTTGGGGATGTTAATACATCACACTCTAATTACTTCTCTTTATCATCTGTCATGGCCTGCCTGAATTATCTTTGCACGCATCCACCCTGGTGTACCCTATGCCCTACGGGCTATAGGGTACAGGAGAGTGCGCATGCGTACGATGACGTCACTTCTGAACTCTGCGCTTCAAGAGCTCCAAGCTCAGACTCCAAGAGCTCCCAGCTCCAAGAGCTCCGCCCTACGGTTTCTACGAAAGAAACTTTCTCAAACGACGGCTTCTAATTGGACAAGAGCCTACTTGAATTGTAAACATACCCAACGCGGATCCCCCAGCGTGGGTATGATGTACTGGAGGGGCTAATAACATGATTGACCTGTCATCCTTGTTGATGTTGTTCTCTGATTTGTCTACATCATGGCGTCAAGGCGTTATGCTAGGGCGTTATGGCGCTAGGATAAAGCGTTAAGGCGTTAACATAGGCGTTGAGGCGTTGGTCCACCGCGACCCCAAGTTAACCTAAAGAATTTACATATGACCTCTGTGACATCACTTCCGGATACGTTGAGGTAACTCTACCAGGTAGCCAGAGCGAACATGGCCACCTCTCTCCAAACGTGCTTGTTTGCACCTCCGAAACTCCCCTTTCCCTACTACTCCCAAGTGATCTATAAATAGAACAGGGTTTTTCCAGAAAATTCCTCGAAAAATTAACCCTGATAGTTTCTGCTTTCTGTACTACTAAAATGGATTACTTCCCTTGACTTTTATTTACCCGAAATTGAGAGACTACACTATCTCAACAATAACATTCTCATTTCTATGACTCCGTGTGACCAGTAAAATGGTACGAGTCAGGAGCGGGATTCGAACCCACGCCCGCATGTGCAGACCAGTATACCCATACCCCGGAGAAGACAATTTCATAGATCTTGAGACTGGGGCCTTATAACACTCGGCCATCCTGACCAACGCGGGTTATCGTGGTCATAGTGATTCATATATAGTGCTATATTTGTACAATGGTTTTTCAGTCGTCGTCCATTCGAGAATATCCGCGTCCATAATCCAAAGACCTATATTCCATATTCCATATTCCATATAACAGTATTAGCACCAAATTCAAAACGACAACCATAGTATACATAAACATAGGCTTGTTTCCTGCAAGGGAGAAGCGGTCAACAGTTTTCAATGATGCCGGCAAGACATCATGATGTTCCAAAAATATCAAATCCGTATCGCTGATCATGGCGAAGAATAACGAAAAAGGTGTGTGTCGGAAGTGGGATTCGAACCCAAGTCCCACATATGTGGACCAGCACTTAAGACTGGCGCCTTAGACCATTCAGCCATCCCGACCAACGTAGATTATGACGGACATAATGAGTCACGGACTATTTTTTGTTGCATGTTTTTACATGTTGCGCTGTGTACGACGTGAATGCCCTTATGGCTGCACTGATTGGTTACTTCCCCAGCCCGCCGATTGACTGGTCTATGCGCGTTAGGGCGTTAGGATAAGGCGTCATAGTTTTCAGATGGGCATTAAGGCATGCAGATAGGGCGTTAAGGCGTAACAGCGGGCATTGACGGGCATCACTGCATTTCGATGAATTAGCGACAATTCCATGCAATATCTAGAAAATCAGAGCCTCTGAGCTATTTCATCAGGGCGTTGAAGCGTTTAAGTTGACGTTTAACAAGATGACACCTCAGAAGACGCATTCGGTCCACGGATGGTCCATCTCTACCACAAACACTTTCCTTCACACCCCCAAAAATGTCCACTTTGGGTACTACTCCTACTGATGACGTCACCAATGACGTCACAGATGGACATTCCTCAAGTCGTGGTCTACACCACGGGAGCTTCACTTTGACACCCCACACGACGCATTCGGACCACGGATGGACCATCTCTACCCCAAACACCTTCCTTCACACCCCCAAAATGCCCAATTTGGGAACTACTCCTACTGATGACGTCGCCAATGACGTCACAGATGACATGGACATCCCTCTAGTCGAGGTCTAGACCACGAGAGCTTCACTATGACACCTCACACGATGCATTCGGCCCACGGATGGTCCCTCAAACACACCCCACGCACCCCAAAAAATGCTGCTTTCTATACTACTCGTTTCCTCTTTTTCACCATACAGTCTGAAAAATGTTACTATTTTGAACTCTTAATTACATCTGTTGAGTACACAGCTTGTTACAGTTAGAAATGCCGTGGTGGTTTAGTTCAGGAACCTTACTTTGACGATATTCTGTATTTTAACATACATTTAAAGTATAAACGTCAAAAAGACGTCTCTGTGACGTCACAATTGGGAATTTTATTTGCAGCCACAGATTTCTCAAGGGAGTGACCCTAGGGAATCCTTTGGTGAAAAAATCACGCTTTTGTCACTTACGAAAATATAATTTCACTAAGTCACCTCACTAATAGATGTTAAAGTAAATGCTATTCGAAAACAAATTAATTCACCCACCAAACACCACGCCTGGGAGGTGGCATAACAATCACAGGAATGTAAGGCTGATGAACAGGCCCGGTATAGTGAAAATCAGATAATTTCACTTCCATAGTGGTGACGGACTCACGATCCACCTCCTGAGAAACTGGGACATCTCCACCAGTAATCGACACATCAGGTAATCCGTTAGAATCATCTTCACTGGGCCGCTTCACCGCAGAGGGAGACGGCGTAAGACCTTCAGCCGAAGGCATCACAGGTACATGAACAGGTATAGAAGGAGCATCAGCATCTCGCAGGTCATCTCGCGGCGCCTTGACAGACTCTGTTGGTAAGTCAGATGTCTCACCATCAGTAATAGTGGCAGTACATTGGTCCTGAGTGTGTCCATAATTGGCACATTCATCACAATACGGTGTGGTACACATCTTCGCGACATGGCCCTCCAAGGAACACGAGAAACAACTGGACGGCAAACCTTGCACAACCAAGTGAACTCTGTAAATGGATAGAAATTGGGGCAAGGTACTGATCACGTGAGGTGGCGCCCTAAGCGCGACTCTCCGAATGCCAGTTCTAGATCGGAGCGCGTCCCCGAAACCGCGTTCACAAGTAACATTTATCACATCTCCATAGCACGAAAGAGCGTCTTCAATGATAGCACTCGACAGGTGAATCGGCAGCCGATGCACACGAATAATCACCACATTCGGGTCAAATGGTTGCACAAAAAGTACCTTATTGGTCTTCGAGCACACCAAGCGATCATTAGCTACAACTTTCTCCATCAGTTCCACCGACTCCAAAACAACCATCCACGTATTCAATTGTTCTCCGGGGGCAATAGCCCAAATATCCTCCTCAGAGACAACGGTGAGTAGTGGACCCAAAATATCCCCACGTGTAAGTCGGCTATTCACTTTAATCAACACAGTCCGCTTGCTAATATCCTGATCAATATTTATTCTTCAAGTTCTTTCATGGCGAAAGAAAACAGATAGACAGAAGAATAAATAATAATACAGTCAATGGAAATATGTACAGTTGGTAAACAGCGATGTGCGCGAAAGCGATCACCTGTCAATCACTGCTGGCATTTAAAACAGTTAATTCAAAGAGATATGTACACGCCGTCAATCAACCGCTGAAAGCGGGAAACGAGGCGCGCTCAACTGGCACGCCTACAGCTGTCACCCACGAAACCAATTAAACCGTGCAACACAGTATCGACGCGCACCTGGCGTTGACAGCTACAAACATCCAATTAAATCCAATTAAAGTCCCCGCACACGCTTTTCACGCACGCGGAAATCCAATTAAGCAGGAAAAGCACAGGTTCTCCAAGAAATACATGGCAGATAAGTCTCCGAAATTGCAAAAAGTTGAAAACTTTTTACATCAAAATCTCAAAAATTTAATCACCAAAGTTCACAAGTACATCACCAACAGTCACAGGAACGGGCATGCCAAAATTCAGCAACGTCAATGGTTGACATCCCAACAAAACACAATAAAACACGGAGCTCCGGAAAAACACGTCTGATAAGAACAGAAAGGTGTGTTTACGTTACCATTCTAGGCAGCTTGATCTTCGAATATACTCATGCCGATAAAGCGTGGTCTTATCAGTGGGATATTAACAACATTTACAGGGATTTATTTGTTAATTATTTGACGGTATCAGTGAACGAATGTTTGCAATCAGTTGACGAACCTTACTAAACAATGGAGGAAGTTATCCAAAAATCTGTTTACTCTTAACTCAGAAATTAACGTAATTAGAGCTGTTTGGCCGTCCGTTTATTGTTAGTTTTGCCGTTAACGACATATGAACGTTTGGAAAGGGAGATACCCCGGAAGCCAACCCCCAGTTTGAGCCTTGACGTGGAAATGGAGTCCACCTAACGTTTTTTGATGGATTATATATCTCCTGTGTGTGCAGATTCAGAATCCGGATGATGCCAGCCTGGTAACCTTGGGCAAATCAACATATCCAAGATGGCCGCCAGCATATTCAACATGACCGCTGTATATCGCTTAGATTGATCGCTATATGGAATTGAGCTATATATTGTTGGTCTACGAGTGCCCAAGAAATGGTGTATAGATTTATTAGTACGTCATACCACTTATAATGCTACCTCCGGCTTATCTCAACAGTAGTGGGGTGGAACTGACGCCATTCTGCGCATGCGCAGTAGCAAAAGGGTATTTTCATGGACATTTTGGGGTCGAGACGGACCCATATTGGGCGTATTGGGCTGTGGGAGGGGTCATCGTGAAGCTCTCGTGGAGGACCGTCCGACTGGGCTAATGTATCTTGCGTTTTCAACATTCTGCGCATGCGCAGACAGGGAATGCTGGAAAAATGGCCACTAGGAGGGACGTTTTGGGGTCGAGGTGGACCAATAGTGGTCCGATTGGGCCGTATGAGGTATCAGTGTGAAGCATTCGTGGGGGAGCATTCAACTGGATGGTGGAAGTCAAGGTGGAACTGATGTTATTCTGCGCATGCGCAGAAGAAAAAGGTTATTTGAATAGACGTTTTGGGGTCGCGACGTACCAATAGTGGACCGATTGGGCCATAAGAGGTGTCATCGTGAAGCTCTCCTGGGGAACCATCCGACTGGGTTACTGTGTCGTCCGGTATCAACACCCTGCGCATGCGCAGGCTGGCCGTAGTATAGAAAGCAGACATTTTTGGGTTCGTGGGGGGTCTGCTGAGTGATTGTGGGACCATCCGTAGTCTTAATAGGCCATGTAGGGTGTCAGCTTGAAGCTTTCGTGGTGTAGACCATGACTCGAGGGATGTTCACGTCATCTGTGACGTCATTGGGGACGTCAGAGTGGTAGCGAAAGCGGCCATTCTGGGGGGTGTGAAGGTAGGTGTTTGGGGTGGAGAAGGATCATCCGGCGTGGTCCAAATGGCCAGTGACGCGTGCCCAACGCCCGGTGCTGGTGGTAGTGTCTGTACATATAGAGATTAATACGTGTCCCTCATCAGTTCGGGATGACGAATGGTATGGTTTTTGTTGGAAGTCATGGCGGAGCGTCCATTGTGAGTGTGTGTGTGTGAGTGTGCGTGCGAGTGTGTGTACTGTGTGTGAACATTGAGCTTTGTTACCCGTCTCTCTTTTGGAAGACATGGAGGCTCTGAAAAGAGCCGTTCTTTTCCGTCGCTGTAAGACAGAAATGTCATTGCCACAGCATCAGGTTCAATAGAGCAAAGACCATTGTGAGGCCAACAATAATTCCCAATTTGGTGGCCATTTTGAATTCATCAAAGCTGGCCTATCTGTAATATTGTAACGGTACATTTACTGAACATAAGTGTCATGTACCTTTCATGTACACACATTTAACTCTCTCCCCCCCCCCCGCCCCCACCCTACAAATTACAAAATAAAATCCACCCAATGCAGAGTTCAGCTTGCAGCCTTAGATTTTTGGGGTCCTGGAACAATCACAAATCAGCATGCAAAAGATACTTTTGTCACAAATGTAAATAACTTCCGATTTTTTGACGGTAAGCCACTCGACTATATGGAAACCGACCCGGACTGTCTTGTGGATTACGATAATGGAACTGTGAACGGAAACCCCGACCTGGACTGTCCCTGGACTATGGCACTAGATATCCCTTCTTGGTATTGACATCACGTGGCTCCCTATGGCTGGCGGAATGTTGCAATATTCTATGACAAAAAAATAAAATAATTCTCCTTTCTTTGAAGATAATAATCCTGTCTCAGATTGCAAAATTCCATGAATCTAGCGATATTCAATGATTCCAACTAGACATTCTACCTAAACATGAATGATTCCAAAAAATTTAAATAGATCTTTGAAAATAATATTCAGTTCTTTGAGTATAATATTCAATTCTTTGAATATAATATTCAATATTCAATTCTTTGAATATAATTTCAATTCTTTGAATGAAGTATTCAATTCTTTGAATGGAGTATTCAATGTTCGGATTTTATATTCAATTCTCATTGGCAGTTAACACAGCCAATGGACGGGTGTCTTTCATTTCAGGTCGTCGCAAGAATGGCGAGCTCCATTTGCGTACACTTCGCCATCCATAAGATGGCTTGCGAATCGTGTGTCTCCATTATCGCGGAGCGATATCCGGTGTTTTACCGGATTCTGTTCGGCCTTCATCCGGCGGAGAACAGACTCGAACACTCTGATATATTACAGGCTTTCATACATACCCCGGAAACAGATATTGCCTGGGCTTACAAAATATATAGGTATGGATAACTTTCGTATCATCCAAGAGGTGTGATAGATCTGTAATTTTGAAGAAGTAGATCATCACATGACTCGAAAATGGCGGGTTACGTTGGGGTTACGTCGGTAGACTTTAGCTGATTGGCTGACGAAGTCACGTGGTATTGATTTATGAAAATTCCCTATAGCAGTTACCGAAAGTAGTCTGAAATGGATACACACGATCCCAGGGTCAGTCTTACTGCGTATAGATGACCGAAATGGTTACAGGTTGTGGCGAGCTCCTGAAACATAAAAGTTCCCAGTGCCCCTTTTACCTTCTCCGTAATTTCTTCAGCCATGTCACAATTGCTATAATGATAGCTGCTTTCACAGCTTCTACCGACCTGAAAAACGTTAGCCAGGTGGATTGACTAGTCAACTCCACCATTTTACTTCGTTTATAGACCGGTTTGTAAGCCTAAATGCAGTTGGTCAAGTAAAAGCTATCTCATGATTCCCTTTGAACATGTAAATACTATTGTTTGCAATGATTGAATAGTGTATTCAATGATTGAATAGTAATATTCAGTGAGTAAACACTTATTTTCAATCATTGAATACTTATATTCAATCATTGAATAATTATATTCAATCATTGAATGATTATATTCAATGATTGAATAATTATATTCAATGATTGAATAATTATATTCAATGATTGAATATAAGTATTCAATCAATGAATAATTATATTCAATGATTGAATACTTAGTTTCAATGCTGTATATGCTATATATCGGTTGAATTGAAAATATAAAACATTATTGAACATATATATTTTATATTCGTAAAAATATTCGTAAAAATTGAACGAATTGTTCGATTTTTGAATGTATAAAATGATTAATAGGATAAAAACGTGAACAATTGAATATTGCAACAGATCGCCTGCCATAGCTCCCCCCTTCATTATGAAGTGGAGTAAAGCCAATTTGGTTTTATATTGTATGAACTCTTACGGACAACGACGTAAACTGTCTCGTGGAATTTAATGGTGTTTTCGACATAGATAATTGTTCTTTCTAAGGTTCAAATTGAAATTCAAGTGCATAAATATATATTATAAGTATCACGATTATTACGGTTATCGAGCAATCCTTCGTCATAATTCCTCCTCGTAAATTTTGAATATATCTGTTATTGTGGAGTTTATGTGTTCTTCGAATTTCCAGGTTTCATTTTTTCAACTTGCTGTTAAATATTTGTGGTTCATGGTTAATTGGTATATATATATATAAAATGTTTCCATATATGCGTGATGTTGAATGTAGTATTTTTGTTGATGTGCTAGTTTACGCTCTGATGTGTGGTAAATTTGACACCGCGGTGTGAAGAACACCTGTTCTGTGTCCATTTCTGTCGATCATTTTCTAAGTTAGCGTGACTTTTGATCGTCCAATGGAGGTATTTGTTATTTAGATTCCTCTGTCAATCATTCTCAGATCGCCCGCGTGGCACGTATAGTTTCCCATTATTGTTTCCAAATATATCTATCGTTCTGCGATTAATTGTTCGTGATTAATTGATACATCTATATTAAAGTATTCCAGTAAATTTTCTTCAATAATTATAATCTAAAAGATTTAATTAATTTAGTTTGAATTTAATTCGTTTATGCGCAATTTTGTCAACCAAGACCGTTTGTAAGATTCACAGTCAATTTGATTCACCCACAACCAAACTGATTCACCCACAACCAATTCACCCACAACTTCAGGTTGATTCACCCATAGGGTGCAGTCCACAGTAGGTCCCTCGTTGCTGGAAATAGACCCTTGGTATAGCCCTTCCGTCTTTCTGAGATGCCAAACCATCCAGAAAACCCATATAAAAGTATATATTTTCTTCATGGGAATGCTCATACCATTAATTCAGCATACAAGCCAGTTATGCAAATTCAACCCGGGATAAATTTTCTTCCTTCGGAACGTACTCCATATTTTCTGAGAAATCTATTAAAATGACCCAAAATACGTCATATTTCGTCCATTTCCTGGAAAAATCTTGACAATCGATTTCAATAAGATTTCGTCTAAGTGTTCCCCGTCTCGAAGCGAGATAAAAAAGCTATTCAAAATATGGGGTCGACCATGCCGTTTTTTGTCACAGATTCCATATGTAACATAACCCTATTTTTAAACACCTGAAAAACGTACGAAACTGAGGCTGACGAAGGTTGACTTCGCGGTCCGACTCGCCATATAGCTCAACCGAGCCACCCATCCGCATATGTCATTTTGAAGGAATGGTAGTACCCAGAAGCTTGGTACTATAAATACTGGTTACCAAAAAGGGAAGGATAATTATCATGTGGTCAGACCCGGACCGTCTGCTGTATTAAAATTTTTGAGGGGGACCAATAATCCGAAACTATGGACTACTCCCTATATGACTAAGGTGTATTTTATGGAAAAAGTGTTGGTAGCTCACAATAGTCTGCGAGAGAATACGAGTACACTAGTATATCACACTTGCCATATAAGGGCTTTTTCGTTGGATATCCGTTCCTCCCCTTTCCCCATACCCCATCTTTGTTTTGGTGTGTTTTACCATCTGAAGTCAACATTTCGAGATAAAACCTCAAATATTATCGTAATAGCCATGACGATGGGTTCGCAGCAATTGCCCGAATTATAATCTCCCTTTCTAGCTTCTAAACCATATCAGAGAGGCACGGAATATGTAAAAATAACTGGAATTATGGTCAAATTGATGTTAAATTTGTAGTTTCCTCCGTCTGGTAAATATCGAAAATTCTCTCAGAATCTTCAAAAATAATGGCTAATACGCAAATAACTGTTACCTGTTCAGAGTATTTAATATTGTCCGTGAGTTTTACGTTGGGAAATATCATGTTGAGTAATCAAATTGGTGTTGGTGTCCGAGATAATGCATTTTAGATGCCATAGTCGCCCCGTCCAAGGGGAGGTAAATCTGTATAGTCCTGCTTGGCAACATATGTTATCGGCGTAGTTGTTCTATGTTTCACTTGAAAATTTCTAAATATTCTGCCCGACATTCGAAAGATCTGAAAGCGTACATTAAAATGGTATAAAACTGAACAATTTGAGCGAAAATGACAAGGCAAATGGCTTATTACAAGTCAGCAGAGCGTATCATACGTCAGAGTATATTTTTACTGTATATAAGGTATATAGGGTGCAGTCCACAGTAGGCCCCTCGTTGCTGGAAATAGACCCTTGGTATAGCCCTTCCGTCTTTCTGAGATGCCAAACCATCCAGAAAACCCATATAAAAGTATATATTTTCTTCATGGGAATGCTCATACCATTAATTCAGCATACAAGCCAGTTATGCAAATTCAACCCGGGATAAATTTTCTTCCTTCGGAACGTACTCCATATTTTCTGAGAAATCTATTAAAATGACCCAAAATACGTCATATTTCGTCCATTTCCTGGAAAAATCTTGACAATCGATTTCAATAAGATTTCGTCTAAGTGTTCCCCGTCTCGAAGCGAGATAAAAAAGCTATTCAAAATATGGGGTCGACCATGCCGTTTTTTTGTCACAGATTCCATATGTAACATAACCCTATTTTTAAACACCTGAAAAACGTACGAAACTGAGGCTGACGAAGGTTGACTTCGCGGCCCGGCTCGCCATATAGCTCAACCGAGCCACCCATCCGCATATGTCATTTTGAAGGAATGGTAGTACCCAGAAGCTTGGTACTATAAATACTGGTTACCAAAAAGGGAAGGATAATTATCATGTGGTCAGACCCGGACGGTCTGCTGTATTAAAATTTTTGAGGGGGACCAATAATCCGAAACTATGGACTACTCCCATAAAAAAAAGTCAATTCACCCACAACCAGGTCAATTCACCCACAGTCTCAGCGTTTCTATTGTCAACATACATAAAGACTAAATTTCAGACTTTTTGACACAGATTGACACAGATTATGCGCAGCGGGTGCAAAAGAAACCTACCGAGCGGCTCCCGCACCTGCGGCGAATTACGGAAAGACTTGCACGGCCACACCGTTGGGGGGAGTGGCCCAAGTCTCTAGCCAGTCGGATCGCCCGGGAAGGTCCTGACATTCTTGCAAAAATGTCGGCCCCCGAAGGGCAATTTATCGACCTGGACACCCAGGTTCCTCCCCCGGTGCGGCTCCCGGCCGTCGAACTGTGGGTTCGCATACTTTATAACGCCAAAGATGAATTTGAAGTCGACGGCGCCGCCGTAGTCTTCTCTGCATGGTGGTACGTCGACCCTGGAGTCGATTATAAACATGATAGCATCGAAGAAGCCAAGGCCAGACTTATGCTCATGGAAGCCGACATGACAGACGAGAGAGCCGAAAGGCGTGTTTATGCTGATAGAATAGAAAAAAACATTGCCAACTATGAGAAGCGCGTCCGGGACGCCACAATGACAGACGAGAGAGCGGCAAGGCTCCTCCGGGCCCTTCCCGGGGATGGATATATCATGAGGATAAAGTTCCTGCGTAAGCTAGATGAGGTGGGGTGGGTCGTGGAAGACAAGATCGACCCAGTGACGACCGAGAGAAAGAAGGGACAAGATGTAGTCGAGATCACCCGAGTCACTGCGCCCGGTGTTCTGACCGGCATCGACAAGGTGTACTACAACCATGCCTACCCTGTCACTGCAGTCGTTTACGGCCTCTATCCGCTCAGAGAGCCAGACCCTGCTAATTTGGCCCCGATGAGAGATGGCGACCTCAACTGCGTTGCACAAAGAGTGGTGGAGCATTTCGAAGGTGCCCTCAGGGGTCAGGGCCTTACCCCCACGAGAAGGCAGAAAATACAGGAGTGGAAGGAGAGGGTCCATGACAGAGGCGCCACGGTCGAGGACATTGCAGGGCTTGAGAAGGTCCTCAAGCGTGCAATTATCCTGCGGGACATTGCCGGCGAGGACGTCTACAACAGCGGCATATATGGTAGAGGTGGAAAAAGTTACCATCGACCAATAGAACTTATCTGCCACAACGGCCACGCCTGGTCCAAAGACCTGCACTTTCCCGCTTCCAGGCAGGTCTACATCTACGAGGGCGACGTCTGGGAAGCAAATTATCAGAGAGGCCACCCAGGATGAGCCACTAGCTGTCTGGCTTCTCGGCGGTGGAGATAAACAGCTCAACGTCGACCAGTTTGTCCTCTCCCTCCCTCCTGATTTATTTTTACAAAATTCCACCACGTCACCAGAGTCCCTTAAGAATGACCGCGGGGATTTTCCGGGCTGTCTTACTATATATATTATTTTCCCACACCGATCATTCCGTAGGACTCTGACAGGTACCTTGTTCGTACATGTCACCATCTAACACTCCTAATTGTCAGTCTAGTATTTTCGAAATTTATTTTACTAGGCAAATTACAGAAGTGATCGAAATATTTGTTCATACGATGGCAATTGACACATACGCTCATCAAAGGACCCCGGGAAAGTCTTTAATGAGATATATACCGACAGCAATAGTATATAACAAGGGAACAACCTGTTCCTAGACAACAGACGTGGTGCGATCGGAATCGAACTAAGGTATTTTGCTTGTGAGTTCAGCGCTCTACCTCGGCTCTAATGCGATCTTCTGAAATTTGTAGGAAAAAAAATAAATCATATACCTTCCACTGGTGTTGTGCCTCTGACCGTGCGAGACAAGGGGCTTCCCCTCTCAATGTGTATTAAGCCGAGAGAAAAAATCGATACCCCTCTCAACATGTATTAAGCCGAAAGAAAAAAATCGATAGTAACCTGCATACAGCAGTCAAATATATAGGACAGGGTTGAATGCTAGCAAACATTCCTTTAGACACGACCTAGCTAACACATTTAGTCTATTCAGGTAGGTGTATGGAAAGATGGCAAGCATGAAACCACTGTCGGTTGCGGCGTAGAGCCTGGACCGGCAAGGGTGGTGGGCCGTCCCGAGGCTCTACATAGTATGCGCCCACTCTATGAATCCACTGTCGTTTGCGGCTTGGATTACACGTAGCGAAAAACTCCACCCATTTCTACGAAACGGTCGTAGTTTTTTTGTCCTGGTAATCTGTGTCAAAAAGTCTGCTCTCTGAACAGATTCCACACAAAAATCCGGCCCCCTAGAGGTCCTCTAGGCATTCGCAACTTCTCGGGGATCTCCGGTTTGAGATGTCCCTCGAAGGCCATTGACGCCATATTGGACTAAAGCGTGGTCACGTGTGTTTCGCATTCGGAACTCCCGAGCGGAAATCTACGAAGGGGACCGATTCTACGCTCGGGGGACGACAACATGAATTTCCTATGAATCTCCAGATGTGACGCGCCGGAACGGTTTAATACGCATGGCTCCGAAGCCCAATCACTCTCGCGGAAGCCTTAATCCCCGACCAGCAAATATTTCCCTGCGAGTCTCTGATTTACGTCAGATATTCTAAAAACTGTTTATTCTTTTCATTCGAAGCACGTTTCAATAGAAAACCATCAGTCTAATCGTTTAAAGGTCAACCCAAACGGATTTTTTTTTTGGTCTAAAAAGGCTTAATAAGCATAGTTCATACTGCACTTTGTATGAAAAAAATATTGAAAAAAATCTTATCTGATCATAAACACACGTAATATGGGAGCAAAGTGGGCTTATTCAGTTTCACAGCTGGGTTTGATGACGTCACAGAGGGAACTTGCCTGAGAAAAAATGGCGGATAACATGGAAAGCGAATGCAGTCAGAGCTCCGGTTCAGATGTCGATTCGAGCGATATCAGCTGCTTAGATGGAAATATTTTTCGCCAAGAAGATGAAATAGACATAGAGGAGGATGATGACGGGCAAATTAACAGTTGTTTGCAGACCAACGGCGGGATTCAGCCCTATCAATTTGAGCCGTACGGCTCCGATTCTGACAGTGACAACCACTCTGACAACGTGGAACTCGACGACGACAGGATTCGGAGAGGTCGTTTGTTGAATACAGATTGGTATGCAACTTGACTGGAAACTTTATTATCGTCATCTATAAGACCAAATGTCCATATATTTCAAACTGTATTGAATGTAGAACGATTCTGTGATGTAACGAACGAGCACATCTGTGTTGTTATTGTTGTTACTGACCGAGGCAGCCTTTTCGAAGGGATAAACTCCGGGATTCGGCAGTATGGACAGTAAACTGTTGATAACTCTACTGATATACGTCCGACTTGAATTTTGTTTGTTTTTCCCATAATCCCCATGAAATACCAATTTCAGAATTATATAGTTTGATAAAAAAACTTTGGACATTCATGGCGAAAAGTAAGCCGTGGTGAGTGGATCGGCATTCACATTTGCTCAATTTTCGACAAATTACCTCAATTAAATTGAAATCGAATGATATTCCCACAATCTCAAATGTCAAGGGATTATGAAAGTATAATTATCACTTCTGTATCTACAGCCATTCACTCCAATTGGTGTTTTTTATTTATTTACTTATCAAACGTATATATATTTATGAAAGATAATTTATTATTATTATTAAATAGTATATAATTTAGATAATTTATTTGCGTGAAGTTTGTGCCAACATTTGGCTAAAAACGCATACATAGAATGAATAAAATTGAACATACAAATACAGACATTAAGACACATTGGAACAAATGGTTAAACGTGTATATATGAAATAGAGACTCATCCAGTCTAACCTGTAGGTGCTCAAGCAACAAATGCCACGCGAGAGCGAGCAGGGCATGTACAGCCGCCCCCCCCGGTAAGTCCGTCATGTATGATACCATGAATTAGATCTATGCATATATACGTGTATATATACCTACAAACGTAATGTATACGTGTATGTATATATATATATTTATATATTTGTTATGTACGCATATGTGCTTTCGTCTGTGTGTATGTCTATACGTTTATATGCGATACAGTGTGTTTGGATCATGTGTCAAGTGTTGTTTACTGGTGAAATATATGTACATGCGTGTGTGTGCGTGTGTTACTGTCCGTGTGTTTTAATATACACCGACTACCTACAACCGTCGATCATGTTTTAGTAATGTGTGTGATTATTACATGAGTATGCGGGTTACACACCGACGACCGACAACCATCCACGATGTCCCTGGTTCATGTGCAGTATATGCATGTTAGTTTGTTTCAATATTTCTCTGTCTTGTTAACTCTGGGATACACCGACAACCGACAACCAACGATAGCTTTTGTTTAATATAGTATCACATCGTTCCAGTGTGTCCGTGGTTCATGTGCAGTATATGCATGTTATTTTGTTTCAATATTTTATTTCTTTGTCTTGTTAACTCTGGGGTACACCGACAACCGACGATAGCTTCTGTTTAATATGGTATCACATCGTTCGTGTGAAAATACACCGACCACCGACAACCGACATCCACGCGTTCTTGTATTTTTATCTCGCCTTACGAAGTAAAGGGGAGATATTGTGAGAGGGGGAAAGAGGATGTCCTCGTCGGTGTCGGTGTCGGTGTCGGTGTCCCCTGCCTGGAAATGAATGGGTTTTTGGCTTAGCAAGTTAAAAAAAAATCTAGAAAAATTAGAAAAAATCTAAAAAAATATGGGGGGTGGGTACTACCCCTGGGGTGCTATAATGTTAAAATCCCTATGAATGAGTTTTGCGTATAGCTGAAGTGCACATGTACATCTGTCTTGCAGTTGTCAGCTGTCATTGGATGATTATGAAACTTGGTGCACATGTTTCTTATGATAAGAGGATGTACCTGTGCTATTTTTGAGAAGAAATATTAATTTTTCTCAAAATGATGGCAATGAATGAGTTTTCTGTTTAGGTAAATTGTACATGTAGGCCTCTACATGTATACATATACATCTACATGGTAAGTTTGCTCCAGTTGTCATCTGTCATTGGATGATTATGAAACTTGGTATACATGTTTCTTATGATTAGAGGATGTACCTGTGCTATTTTTGAGAAGAAATATTAATTTTTCTCCAAATTATGACAAATGAATAGTTTTATGTTTAGGTCAATTGTACATATACATGTACATGGTAAGTTTGCTCCAGTTGTCAGCTGTCATTGGATGATTATGAAACTTGATACACATGTTTCTTATGATAAGAGGATGTACCTGTGCTATTTTTGAGAAGAAATATTATTTTTTCTCAAAATTATGGCAATGAATGAGTTTTCTGTTTAGGTAAATTGTACATGTAGCCCTCTACATGTATACATATACATCTACATGGTAAGTTTGCTCCAGTTGTCAGCTGTCATTGGATGATTATGAAACTTGGTACACATGTTTCTTATGACTGGCCTCCTCAGCCATAATTCCACACAGGATTGCCGTATGCAGCAGTAATCCCACACGGGACTGCCTATGCAGCAGTAACCCCACACGGGACTGTCCTATCCAGCATTAATCCCATACGAGACTCATCTATCCAGCAGTAATGCCAGACAGGACTGGCCTATCCAGCAGTAATCCCACTTGGGACTGGACTATCCAGCAGTAATCCCACAGGGGACTATCCATCACTAATAACATGAGACTGGTCCACCCAGCAGTAATCCTACACAGGACTGGCCTATCCAGCAGTAATCTCACATGGGGCTGAACTATCCAGCAGTAGTCTCACACTGGACTGCCCTATCCATCCTACATGGGATTAACTTTTGCCAGTAATCCCACATGGGACTGATGTTATTGTCTGTACCAGATAATCTATTCCAGACATTATTGTCTGTACCACATCACCTATTCCAGACCTTATTGTTTCCTCTACATGTATGCTTTCAATACTGCTGCACGTTCGGCGGATGACCCCGCAAGGCGAGATGTTCGGGTTCTCAGAACGCTTGTTTTCACTTGCAATTGTCCCAACCGACACTGACATTCACCGACTAAACTGAAAGGAGGCTGTTTTCCAGTAGCGGTAAGTTTCTGTACGATTACACGACGGACAAACCTATCTTATGTACCTGGCATTATTCAACCTCGCTTCAAGGTAAGCAGTTATTTTGCCTGTAAATGTTTTATGATGGAATGGAACAGTTTGTTGATTAAGGTGACACTCAAACGGCAGATGCTAATCATATTACAAGACGCCTTGTGTGTTACACTGCATGACGAACGCGTAGTTGGTTTTGTCGGTTGCATACACGCCGATGTTCACCGACATTTTTGCAACCATTCAAGAATTTATTAATTCAAGGCCTGGTCAGTAGTATATAAAAGACGGATTGACTCACTGGCTCCTCACTGCGTATGCGCATAAAACAAAAAAGTCACGGAGAGGTGAAGAGGTTGCCATGGTGATGTCACTTCCGGTTTCTATGGGGCATGTATTACTCCGCGGTGATGCGGTCTGGCGGTGATGCGGTCAGCCTCCGCGGACAGAAAGTAGTCCCAAATACGTGGGGAGCCAGGGGAAATTCTCCAGGCCGCTAGAGAACCGATTGGGTCGAGTGAGGTATGTGCGCTCCTTCAGGGCCATCCAGTCATGGGTGGGTGTATGTTTTCACAGGAAAAAAATATATAAAAAGCGGAACATCGGCTTTTTTTGTGGATTTTACTATGGGTTGTTTGGTCTTGTTTTTTTCACGTCTCGGCACGTAAAAGACGATGGGAGTGGTCCCGAAGCTAAGCGGTGAAATTTTTCGAAAAATTCACGGAGGTCTGGATAGGCCCCTACTGGCTATGGGGGATAGGTCCATACTGGAAAATTCACACATGTTCATTGCGGTATGGGTTGTTTGGTGTTGTTTTTCACGTCTCACCACGTAGAACACGATGGGAGGGGTCTCGAAGTTCAGCGGTGATTTTTTTTGAAAAGTTCACGGAGATCTGGATAGGCCCATAGGCCCATACTGGCTTAGGGGGATAGATCCATACTGAGAAATTCACACATGTTCATTGCGATATGGGTTGTTTGGTCTTGTTTTTCACGTCCCACCATGTAGAACACGATAGTAGGGGTCTCGAAGTTAAGCGGTGAAATTTTTCGAAAATCCAGGTACCGGGTAGGTTTGTATATGGGCCCATAGGCCTACTGGCTCAGTGGATAGGTCCATACTGGGTGGACGTTTTGGGGCCTAGGTGAGCCCCTAATGGCCCTATGGTGTCGTATGAGGTCTTATTTTGAAGCGCTCGTGAAGGAGCACCGGAATGGAGTAATGTGTCGTCTGGTTTCAATATTCTGCGCATTCTGGTCGTATTATATAAAGCAGGCATTTTGGGGGTTTGTGCAGGGTGGGTTTGAGGTAGAGATGGGCCACTATTGGTCCGAATGGGTCGTGGGAGGTGTCAAAGTGAAGCTTTTGTGGGGTAGAGTCAAAATGGCGTGTTTTTTATTGCAAGTCGCGTCAATCTGCGCATGCGCAGTTTGATGTATTTATGTAAAGTGGTCATTTTGGGGGTATATGGGGAGTGTGTTTGGGGTAGAGATGGACCATCGTTGGCCCGAATGCGTCGTGTGAGGTGTCATTTTTTAGCTCTCGGGTTGTAGACCCCGATTTGAGGTATGTCCACAGCATCTGTTACATCATCGGTGATGTCATCAGGACGAGTAGTAGCGAAAGTGGACATTTTCGGGAAGTGAAGGAAGGTATTTGGTGTAGAGATGGACAACTATTGGTCCGAATGCGTGACGTCATGAATAGGAGTAGTAGCCAAAGTGGACATTTTGTGGGTGTGAAGGAAGGGGTTTTGGGGTAGAAATGGACCATCCTTGGTCTGAATGCGTCGTGTGAAGTGGCATTTGTAGCAACGCCCGCCAACGCTAAGCTCAACGCTTCAACGCCCTGGTGAATTAGCCAAAAGCTCTGATTTTCCTGGAATTCTTACTAATTCATTGGAAATGCAGTGACGCCCGTCAACGTCCGTCCCTACGCCTTAACGCCCTAGCATAACGCCTTGAAGCCATGATATGGACAGATGAGAGAAAAACAACAATAACAAGGATGCGAGATCAATCAGTTTATTCTCCCCAATGTTACATCATACCCACGCCGGGGGAGCCACGCTGGGTATGTTTATACTTCAAGGAGACTCTTGTTCAACCAGAGGCCACCATTTGGTGCTGCATCTGTGATATTCGTTCTTGTCCGTTAGATGTATTCTCGGCTGCTCTTGTCCAATCAGATGTCGTCCTTTGAGAAAATTCCATCTTTGCTCGGTGTGACCTAAGCATCGTCCGGCAGTTCAGGATATCATTCGGGCAGCATGTCCTGAAACAATTGTTTGCGCATTTGAATCGCATTTTCCAGGGCCTCGTGGGTGGTAACCCCATATCCTCCTTCAAGTGACACTTGGTCTTCATGATGGACCTGTGCGTGGGATCGCCTTTCATTAGGCGGCAGCAGGCTATACCGTTTATAGATGGCCATGGCTGTTTTCCCAATGCAGGGGCGCATTTCGGTGTACGCCTCTTGTAAGTTATCCTGTCCGCCGTCTCCGATTACTGCAGCATAACTACGAATAGCTTTATGCACAATACGACCCAAGAAGATAGGTTCTGCCTCACTTTACTGGGATGTAGGCGGACTATCTGAGGTCAAGCTCTCCGTATCAGTAGATAGACTCAGCAATCTCGGTTTCGGCATCAGTCGATACAGTCTCAGCAGTCTCTGTATCAGCATCCACCTCAACGGACTCCTCGGAGTCTTCAAACCCATGTATATTTTTCTGATGTCGCATCATATCGTAATGTCTGGTGAACGTGCGTTCACACTCAAAGCAAGTATAATCCATGTTGACGGTTGAACGTCGAATAGTGCGTGTTTTGGGAGTACACTTGGTTTTATAGACAGTGACGTCCGTCAACGCTTAGCTTAACGCTGCAACGCCCTGATGAATTCGCCCAAATGCTCTTATTTTCATGGAATTAACACTAATTCATCGAAATGCGGTGACGCCCGTCTCAACGCCTTAAAGACCGTCTCAACGTTTTAACGTCTTTTAATGATGCGT
>JAVTVY010021338.1:0-78981 GCA_036873755.1 Hanleya hanleyi | reverse complement strand
CGCGCCGGGCTCAAAGGTCAGTTCCGGTCACCTTTAGCGACGTACACCAAACAGAAGCGAGTATTTAAAATCCGTCACAGAGCTCTCGTCCAATCAGAAGCGAGTATTTTGACCCGGTGCATTATGGGACATATCGAAGATGGCGATTCCAAAATGGCGGATCCAACATGGCGGCTCCAAAATGGCGGCGTATGAGAGCTTCTGGACATGGACCTGATAGAAGTCTGGAATGGTGGAACATTCGTAAACATTCGGGCACTTTTACATCCGGGACTTTTACATCCGAAGAGACACGGAAGTGCCCGAACATGATATCAGCTAGCGTGCTATAAAAGGGAAGCGGTCTGGCCGTTTCATCAGACACTCTGTCAACCACCAAGATGTTCACTTGTACTACGTGCTCGAAATCATTCACTCGTCTGGACGACTTGCGCCGCCATGAGGCTACCAAGCACGAAGGAACCGCCCGGTATAACTGTACGATATGTACACCGTCGTTTCAGCGCCCGGATCATTTACAGCGCCACACACGTGCACGCCATGAAGTACCCAAGCGTCCATGCGAAGAATGTGGTCGGCTTTTCAAACTGACCAGTCAGTTGCTGCGACACCAACGCACACGACACCCTGTTCCGCAGCCACGTTTGCAGATAGAAGAGCCCCTAGGCATCAATATCGAAACAGGGGAACTCCCACCCATCGCACGAGGGCCGATGATGATGTCGCCCTAATTCAACAGTCAAATTCCGACGACAAGACCTTGGGCCAGATTTTGTACGACGTGGAGGGCAAAGTACACTTTCGTGGACGAAGCCATAAATGTTCCCAGCGATCTGTTACACGAAGACCATCCAGTGAGTGACATTTATCGGCGCCATTGGCCCATGATCCGGCACTGTTTCTACCGTCATCGCCCTATTCAAGATATCTACAATTTCCGACTGACCGGCCTCGCCCGTCTACGTAGCTACGTAGAAGCCATCTTCAAAGATCAAACTACGGCCTTCAAATTGAATCTGGCATTTGGTTATGTGCTGCAGCATAAAGAGACAGTCCAAGTCCGATATTTTTACCGGAGCAGTAACATCCGGGTATTTGACCAACCGTTTACCATCATTAACCGAGTGTCGCTAGAGACGATGCTGGAGAAACTGGACACCGTGGATCCCTTGGAATGGGCCCAACGACAACGCCCCAACACCAAGTGGACAGTGGAGAAGGTGACCAATGTTACGTTTTTCGTTACCAAGCTGACCGACCACCCCATCGGCTGAATGCGTCACTCATGCACTGATGAATACCATAACATGCCGTACATACTCTATATGTCTACATGTTGATCGTTGACGGTACGGAGGTGACTGAAGAGACACGGATGTTACCGAAGATGTCAAGGCTCGGCCCTCGACTTGGGGATAGTTGAACTGAGTGTGCTAAAAATAGATCACCAGCTAGCGTGCTATAAAAGGGAAGCGGCCTGGACGTTTCATCAGACACTCTGTCAACCCCCAAGATGTTCACTTGCACAACTTGCCAGAAGCTGTTTACTCGTCTAGATAAGTTACGACGCCACGAGGCCTCCATCCACAACGATGCCCGGTATACTTGTATAATCTGCGCACGGTCATTCAATCGGAAGGATCATTTACTGCGTCATGAGAGGGTACTCCACGCGGGTGCGACGGTACTATGTAATGATTGTGGTCGACTCTTCAAACGATCCAGTCGGTTTAGACAGCACCAACGTTTGATGCATGCCCCGTCTCTACGGTTTGGGCGACAACTTTCCACTAAAGAGGGGCCGCGGAAGGTCAGACCCAGTGAAGATGAACCCGGAGAGACGAACGCCACTGGTGATGCGATGACGAAGAGCCTGCCTATACCACGGTCCAGGAGGGCCTGGATATCCAGCCGGACCCCACCGTTACGGTTTCGAGTCATACGCCTGATAACATCGAACATTTTCTGGACGAGCCCATAAATGTTCCTAGCGATCTCTTACAGGGCGCCCATCCAGTGAGTGACATCTATCGGCGCCATTGGCCCATGATACGGCACTGTTTCCACCGTCATCGCCCTATTCAAGATATCTACAATTTCCGACTGACTGACCTCGCCCGTCTACGCAGCTACGTGGAAGCCATCTTCAACGATCAAACTACGGCCTTCAAGTTGAATCTGGCGTTTGGTTATGTGCTGCAGCATAAGGAGACAGATCAAGTCCGATACTTTTACCCGAGCAGGAACATCCAGGTATTTGACCAACTGTTTACCATCATTAACCGAGTGTCGCTAGAGACGATGCTGGAGAAACTGGACACCGTGGATCCCTTGGAATGGGCCCAACAACAACGCCCCAACACCAAGTGGACAGTGGACAGTGTGACCAATGTTACGTTCTTCGTGACCAAGCTGACCGACCAACCCATCGGGTGAATGTATTCACCCAGGCACTGATAGATACTCAGAATGCACAAGCAACTATCTGAGGATATGTTGCCTCAACGGTATCCTGGGCTGCCCGATGATGATTTTAATAAACGGTTCAAAGCGAACATGGCCGAAGATGGAACTTTCTGAAATGAAGACTTCTGATTGGACAAGAATACATCTAACGGACAGGAACGAATATGACAGATGCAAATGGTGGCCTCTGATTGGGCAAGTCTTCTTGAATTGTAACACCAAGTGGATAGTGGAGATAATGACCAATGTTGCGTTCTTCGTGGTTAAACTGACCACCACCTCCATCGGATGAAAGTATTCACCCATGCACTGATAGATACTCAGAATGCCCAAACAACTATCTGAGGATATGTTGCCTCAATGGTATCCTGGCCTGCCCGACGATGATTAGGATAAACGGTTCAGATGGCACTTTCTGAAATGGAGACTTCTGATTGGACAAGAATACATCTAACGGACAGGAACGAATATGAAACATGCAAATGGTGGCCTCTGATTGGATAAGAATCTTCTTGAATTGTAAATATACCCAACGCGGCTCCCCAGCGTGGGTATGATGTAACATTGGGGAAAATAAACTATATGAAAAAAACTTCTTCTTGTTGTTGTTCTCTCATGTGTCATCCTTGTTGTTGTTAAGGTGTAACGACGGGCGTTGACGGGCATCACCGCATTTCGAAGAATTAGTGACAATTCCATGGAATATCAGAGCTTCTGGGCTATTTCACCAGGGCGTTGAAGCATTAAGAATGGTGTTGGTGGGCGTTGCTACAAGATGACACCTCACACGGTCCATTTGGACCGCGGATGGTCCATCTCTATACCAAATAACATCCTTCACTGCTAAAAAAGGCCCACTTTCGCTACAACTTGTACTAATGACGTCACCAATGACGTCACAGATGCTATAAATTTTCCTGAAATCAGGGTCTATACTCCGAGAGCTACAACATGATACCCCACACGACGCATTCGCAACGCGGATGGTCCATCTCTACACCAAATACCTTCCTGCACTGCCCCAAGAAGGCTCACTTTCGCTAATACTCCTACTGATGACGTCATCGAGGGTTTTTTTCAAAATGGCGGCTTGTTTGTGTGTGTTATGGGTGGTGTGTTTCAAAATGGCGGCCTGTTTGTTGTCCACCCTTTTGAAAATATGCAAATGAGGTCAATTGGATATAAAAGGAGTCCATTTTTAGGGAAAGGGGTGTGAGCGCGCGCTGCGGGGCGCTGGGGCGGGAAAACATCCCGGCGGTTGAACATTGGAACTCTTCTATGTTTGGAGGTAGTGTTTAGTGAAAACCCGGAAGTGACGTGACAACCCACGTCACCTGCGTATATACTCCTGTAAAATAGAGCCGATTTTATTTCTTTGGAAGGGACAAGGTCAATTGCGCTTTTTATACTACTAAACTGTGATGTAGATTACATCTTACATAGGCCTTAAGGCCGTGATATGCATATGAAGTATTCTGGGGCATGGTCAGTACTTCCCAATTTTCCCTTCGTCTACTACTCGCCGATTTTTTTATTTTTTTTATTATTTATTTATTTATTTATTTATTTCCTCGAGAGCTTTAAAATAAGACCTCACTCTACCCCATCGGGCCACTAGTGCTCCACGTAGACTCCAACATGTCCACCCCGTATGGATTTATACATACTAATATCCCAGTATATAAGTGTATATGGGTCTATATGGATCTATATACAAGCCTACCCGGTACTTTGATAGTTTTTTCCATCGTATTCTACATGATCAACCTCATAGCTCATAGTAAAAGCCATAAAAAAAACGACCACTCCTATACCCATACAGGCCAAATATAGCGGGACATGATCTTCGCCTGGGAATTGGTCTAGTCCGAGTTGTCTCCCTTGCACCAAAGCGTATAGATGGGACTGTGGTTTGAACGACGTTATTATCCGGGCAAATTGACCTTGAGCAGCCATTTTGTTAGCGTCCTGCATACGGAGGACGATTTCACTGATCATTGTGTTGTTTTCTGAGCTGGGGAACATTCTCTGTCGCAGTTTATAACGGAACTTTCTTCCTTTCGGTGTCCGCTGACATCAATAATGTGATCTGCATCATTCATCGCCTGCATGTATACCGTCACACGTGGACTGTAATCGAGGGAGTGTGCTGTGTTGTGTTCGAGCGGACGCATAAAATTTTGTGTGATATCAGACAGGAAACGTGAAAATTGATATTCTTTCACAGATTTCGAAGTGTATACAGTTCTGGTGAGCTGAACGCAGCCTTTATGAGCAGCGATTGAACGATGATGTAGGCCACCGAACAGGTTTTGTGGAATCAACATTCTGTAACACTCCCCCCTCCCCCCCCTTGACTGGAGGGATTTTATCGGACATCTGCAGTACGGAACGCTATTTGTTGCATACATTCGCTTATCGTGGCAGTCCGTATAATTTGTCAATTTTTGTCTTTGGTTTCGTGAGAGAGGACGACATTGGTTTTCATCAGTGCAAAACTCCCGACCCGCACCACAACAGTGAAAGCTGATGGATGAAATTCTACTCCACGGGAACGGTAACGAATGAATGGAATATCTTACCAAACTCTCAGGTAGGATGTGGGTTTCAGGAGTTCACCGGGTGTGACAATTTCTTTATAATGATTTGTGATAAAAGCGGGTAAAACCTAATGTCAAAATCTCCTTGAAGGTCACGGAGATGTCGATTTATTGCTGATCAGCTGATTTCCAGGACAGACAGACATTATTTCGGCTCTTTTCTCTTCGAAATTCTTGTAATTTGCTCAATACAAATAAATATTTAAATTGACTCTGAGTTTTCTGTTGGCATTATTTCAGCAATATTATGCACTAAAATCTGATGATTCGAAATAAAACTAGGAAATTTTTTATCTTTGGGCAATGGTAACACAACACTATACAGTGTGCATGGAAAAAATTTTTTTAGCAGATACCACCATATTGCACTGACTGACACCAGTCGCCATGTAGTGGGAGGTGGGTACAAGATGGCGGTCTGGTTTTATGGTTGTGGGAGGTGGGTATCCACCATTTTGTACCCACCTCCCTCCACACACAGCCGACTAGACTATAAATAACGTGTATATTGACATTTATTCACAAATACAAATCATGAGTTCTAGAAGACGACCCCTGTTCACCCACCATCCCGCTAGAGATCCAAGACATGCTGCTGCTACAGAACACAGAGAGATGGTTAGCAGTGAAGAGGAAGGAGGAATGACGATAATCACAAGTTTTCAGAGGGTTCTTGAAGACGAAACCACGTTAAGACGCGGTACAGAAGAACTTGCGGGAGAACTCCGGCGAAATATAAGAGCAGAAGAGGATAGACGGTTGCAAATGCTAAGTCAACAACAGGACGAAGAAATCAACAGGATGGAGGCCATTGAAGAAGAACAAAACGAGGACAATGAGATAACTGATGGGGATAAGCACAAAAATTAACACCAACTCCCATCATCCTTTCCCCAAAGAAAAAAAAAAATTTGTACATTTTTTTGAAATTATTGAAAAAAAAGGGGAAAATTGGAGTGGGGGGGACAAGGGGAGGGGGGGAGGGAAATGGAATAGCCAAACAATTTTTTTTTTAAAATTTACTAAAAAAGGAAAAAAAGATTCATGGAGCCAAAAAAAATCTTTTTCATTTTCTATGTTTTTTTAACAATTAAAAATTGAAATTAGTGAAAAAAAGGGGTGAAAAGGGGAAATTGGAGGGGGGGACAAGGGGTAAAGCAAGGTTGATGGAATAGCCCCAATTTTTTCTTTAAAAATGGGCCCATGGGGTCGAGTGAGGTATCAAATTGAAGGTTAGGTGAAGGGGCATGTAATGGGCTGGGTGTGGGATTGAACTATCGGCATTCTGCGCTTGCGCGGTGGCCGAAAGGTATGGAAATAGACGTTTTGGAGCCAGGGGATAGCCAAAATTATTTTTTTTTTAAAATGGACCAATGGGGTCGAGTGAGGTATCAAATTGAAGGTCAGGTGAAGGAGCATCTAATGGGCTGGGTGTGGGGTTGAATTAGGGTCATTGTGCGCATGCGCAGCGGCCGAAGGGTGTGAAAATAGCCTTTTTGGAGCTAGGAGAGCCCCTAGTGGTCCAATGAGGTCGAGTGAGGTATCAAATTGAAGGTGAGGTGAAGGGGCATCTAATGGACTGGGTGTGGGTTGAATTTGGGGTGATTCTGCGCATGCGCGGCAGCCAAAGGGTATGAAAATAGCCTTTTTGGAGCTAGGAGAGCCCCTAGTGGACCGATGGGGTCGGGTGAGGTATCAAAGTGAAGCTTAGGTGAAGGGGCATTTGATGGGCTGGGTGAGGGGTTGACATATCGATAAAAAATGGATATGACCTTGAACTGATCACGTGACCTCCCCGTGATGACAAATACCCAGAACCAAGTGAGTACATGCATCCCATAGTCCCAGGTCACGCCCGATTCACGCAGACCGGAAGTGACGTCATACACCTGCGCACAACCGTGATGGAAAAAAAATGGATATGACCTTGAACTGATCACGTGACCTCCCCGTGATGACAAATACCCAGAACCAAGTGAGTACATGCATCCCATAGTCCCAGGTCACGCCCGATTCACGCAGACCGGAAGTGACGTCATACACCTGCGCACAACCGTGATGGAAAAAACCCAGAACCAAGTCAGTACAAGCATTCCATACAGGCAGACGAGGTCAAAATACTCGCTTCTGATTGGCTGTCAAAGGTCAGGTAAGTCACAGTGCTCCGCAAAAGTAGTGCAATGAATACTCCCCTACCCTAAAAAATCGACTCCTTTTATACAAAAAAATGTGGGAGGTGGGTACAAAATGGCGGAAACCCAGTCCCACCACACATCCACACAGGCCGCCATCTTGTACCCACCAAAATGTGGGAGGTGGGTACAAAATGGCGGAAACCCAGTCCCACCACACATCCACACAGACCGCCATCTTGGTCCCACCTCCCATCCACATGTGGTGGGAGGTGGGTACAAAATGGCGGAAACCCAGTCCCACCACACATCCACACAGGCCGCCATCTTGGTCCCACCTCCCATCCACATGTGGTGGGAGGTGGGTACAAAATGGCGGAAACCCAGTCCCACCACACATCCACACAGGCCGCCATCTTGGTCCCACCTCCCATCCACATGTGTGGTGGGAGGTGGGTACAAAATGGCGGAAACCCAGTCCCACCACACATCCACACAGACCGCCATCTTGGTCCCACCTCCCATCCACATGTGGTGGGAGGTGGGTACAAAATGGCGGAAACCCAGTCCCACCACACATCCACACAGACCGCCATCTTGGTCCCACCTCCCACCACACACAGGCCACGCCTCCCACCCCCCACCAGCCAATCACAAACACGCTTACATACCACCAATTGTGACGTCATAGTTACATCCGGGTGAAAATTAGTTCAATTTACGCTTTGTACACTACTGACTCGTAATGCTGAAGTGGAACCATACAAGTGCCCAAATGTGTTAGTACAGTTGCACAAGACCTGGGTATTCTGACCAGACACAAGAGAACTCATACTGGAGAGTAACCATTCAAGTGTCCAGTGTGTGAGTACAGGTGTACATTAAAGAGAAATCTGATCAGACAACCCATACTGGAGAGAAATCTTTGAAGTGTTCCCATGAAAAAATATATATGGTCAATTCCATTGTCACGCGTACGGGCGCTACATTCAAAGCACATTCTTGGTCAGTAAACTGCCCAGAATTTGAACAAACCTATTTTAAAACCGTAAATTGTGAACGGAGGTTAAATTTCTCCTGTGGGTAAAAACTTTCAGAGGGAAAAGTATAATGATTGAAATCAACAGGGAAACTGTGGGGAGTCATTTGCATACCGTCACGGGCGCTACGTGGAAACATCACCATTTTCCGACTAACAAGACATCCTGATGTACCGTATCCCTGTGATTTGATGCTCATTCAGGAAATTCTTTCCATGTAGTATTTTAGAGTAGTGAATTAAGGGTTCATAACCGACATAGAGGTATTTGTTGTGTAATAATTTACCGCTGGGACGTCTTTCATCCCGAGTCAAAACCCCGAGATTGCGCAGCAATCGAGGGGTTTTGACGAGGGATGAAAGACGTCCCAGCGGTAAATTATTACACAACAAATGCCGATACGAAGGTTTTGAATCCAATTCTAACCAGGAGATATATTTGAATGTAGAAATAATCAACAAATGCGCAAAACTGATTCTCTCTGAGCGCGGCTGGTACATTTTACCCCTGCCGCAAATACAGCAGTGTTGCCTGGCTTGCCATAAAAATATATCGTGCAAAACAACTCAGTGATTCTTTCAGTGCAGAGAAATAAAATATTTTATTGATTTTTTATTGATTTTTTATACATATTTCTTGCCCAAGATTAACCACAGAAATATAAGAACTAATGAGCTGGAGGTGGTATTCCCCAGCGTGTATAGAAGTTGACCTACATGTCACGTGCTTGCCATGGATACAGTACCGGGACAGTGACATTTCCAACACGAACAGGCTCGCGTTTGTCTGCATTTGTGGGCGAAGGGCCAAGAAGAACGAAGTTATATTATATATTTTTTCTCATACAGACAAGCAGGCAGTTTAGGGCTGGAAATGGAATGGTTCAGATATCGAGTGCCTTTGCGCTCATTCAGTGTATCACAGAAAGAATGTTACTGTGTTATTGCGGGGGGAGGTAAACGCACTCTCCCTCAACCGTGATGAGCTGTTTCACGAGGCAGTGTTTTGTATTCTTGCAAAACCTGTTGCTACGTGAAAGTTTACCCTATTTACAACATGTATTTGCACACGACACGCACAACACAGAAGGTTAGAATGCTTATCATAAATTCAAGCATTGTTTGTGTTTACTAAGATTATCTGCTCACATGGATTTATTGATTCACTGTCACGGGTGCTACATGTTTCGTCACGGGTGCTACATGTTTCGTCATGGGTGCTACATGTTTCGTCACGGGAGTAGTAGTAAAAGTTGAAATTGGGTCCCATTGATGCAAATGAGATGACGTCATCGATGACGTCACAGAGCTCTCAGCCAATCAGAAGCGAGTATTTTGCCCCGGTGCATTATGGGACATATCCAAGATGGCGGCGTCTGCCTTCTGGTTCAAAATAGCATTTGCAGGTCAAAAATAGTTCCACGTATTCATCCGCGGTGATACGGTCTGCCTCCGCGGGCAGAAAAGTAGTCCCACGGAATGTACACCCTGGCTGCGGATGGACTAATCCATCAGAATAGTACTTATTACGCTGTACATCTACGTATAGGCGTATATAACAGGTCGCTCTGCGTCCTACACCTCCATTCCTGCGGAATGACGGACACCCATACATCTCGCATTTTACAGCATGCCACCGTGGTGAATTCATTCACGGGTTACCGAGCAGTGGTTCGGTCCATGTTTGCAGATGGCGACGACAACGAGGGGCGACGCCAGATCCTGAACGAGTTCACAGAAGCGGTCCTTCAAAGAGTGCACTCGATGGAGAGGTGTGCCATCACTCACCACTGGACTATGACAGCCATCCTTGATGCTCGGGCTATAGACCACGAGCGCTCACGCCGGAACCAGCGACGGCTGGTTGGCCCCACAATAGTCTGTGCCCTATTGACCCTGGCGCTGTGGCATTGACAGTGGGACTATAAATACGAGGGTCAGACAGAGTGTGTGTCATTCAGCGATCGTCATTGGATCAACCATGTCACCCTTCCTACGAGCCATCCTGCCCCTTACACCCCAGGTGGGGTTACACGTGTATGAAGATAAAGTCACCCTCGTGGAAGATCGGGATGCCTGTGGGTGGAGTTCGGAGTACACATCCACAACGGTTACCCTACACCGTGATGGTTGGACCAAATTCAAACGGGTGCTGTCTGGTGAGCTCCATGGAAACCTCGAGAACGCCAACTACGTACACCGTGGACCTTTCTTTGCCAGTGTGGGGCGTTACCACGATCCTACGCAAAGCTTCACTCTAGACCCTGATCTGTGGACAGCCTTGGAGAAAGTGGTGCCTATTGTGGACCAGCTCTTTACACCGGACGAGCGGTCATCAGACCAGTTGGGGTGGGCTCGTGCTATTGAGGACGCGCTGGCTGAACCCAATGAGCAACTACATGAACCCGACGACGAGGCTATAGACAATCCGGCTGAACTGAGTCAACCAACACAACGGTGGTAGAAACTTGTTATAAATAAACCATACTCTCCGGGTCCATCATCATTGTGTCACCATGAAGCGATGGGAGAAGGTGTTGGATAACTTATACTACAGTCCCGACAGTCCGGCGGCCTATAGTGCCTTGTCGGCTCTCTATCGAGCGGCCAAACCCCAGGGGATACAACGTGCCCAAGTCCGAGATTGGTTAAGAAAACAAGACACCTATACCTTACATCGAGCTGTCCGTCGCTATTTTCTACGGAACCGGGTCATCGTGGGAGGAATAGATGCCCAGTGGCAAGCGGATTTGGTCGATATAAGCGTCTTTGCCAAACACAACGATGGGAATCGGTATATCTTGACGTGCATCGATATCCTATCCAAGTATGCGTGGGTGGTACCCATCCGGACGAAAACGGGGGCGAATCTCATAGCGGCGTTCAAAGACATCTTCAAGACCGGGCGCAAACCTTTGTATTTGCAAACCGACGAAGGCACGGAATTCCTCAACAGACCGTTCCAAGCCTTTCTCAAGAAACAGAAGGTCTTCTTCTTCCATACGTACAACGAGACCAAGGCGTCCGTGGTGGAAAGGTTCAACAGGACATTTAAAGGCCGCATGTATAAATATTTCACCTATAAGAATACAAGACGGTACATCGATGTTCTCCCGAAACTTGTGAGGGGTTACAATCGAGCCTATCATCGGAGTATAGAGAGAGCTCCCATTACCGTGACCCAACGCAATGAAACCCAAGTCCGGCGTGTCTTGTACCCCATACCATCACAGCGAACGACGAAGGCGGTGTACAAGGCCGGGGACCCTGTACGGATCAGTAAAGTCAAGGGCAAGTTCGAGAAAAGTTACTTGCCCAACTGGAGCGATGAATACTTCCTGATTAAACGGCGCCTACCCCGACAGCAGCGAGTCTATGAACTGGAAGATCTTCGTCCTTGTTAGGGACGTTTTACGAGATGGAATTACAGCCTGTCCTAAAAACACAGCAAGACTACTACACGGTGGAGCAGATTTTGAAAACGGAACGTCGACGTGGCAAACTGTTTCATTTCGTCAAATGGCAAGGCTGGCCCAGTTCCTTCAATTCCTGGGTCGCTGCCAACCAGGTGAAACGACTATAAAGCCAGACACCACTGCCGTCATCCTTCATTCCACGGTCGACCATGAACACGGTGCAACCGTCTCTGAACACAGCGTCTTCCAAAACGCGCAAAGCGCAAGTGGGCTTTGTGGTGATAGTGTTAACCCTGCTGAGTGTGTTGTACGGAGGTGTGTTTTACGACGTAGCCTATGTCAGCACGTTACTTAACCAACTGAGAACACCAGCCATCAGTGAAACCGGTCTACAGAGAGCACCAGTGAACCCCGTATCGAGCCCAGTCACCACCACCACCACACCCCGTGTACAAGCCACAACGAGTGTAAGCTCCATACCTACACCAAGTACACCCACTACGTCTGAAAACCCACCGAATTTCATCCCTCACAGTGAACCGACAACGACCACCGACGTTGTACCCACCCCCATCATCATCATCCCTGACAGTGAACAGACAACGACGACCGAGGTTGTACCCACCACCACTCCAGTTCACTCGTACCAAATTTACAAGAGCGGGTCACCACGACAACGGATACACCTCCAACCATGGACCCCCGTTGGCAGCATCCCTTCACTTGCGTCATCGCAGGACCGACGAGCTCCGGCAAAACGCATTTCGTCCGGAAGCTCCTTCAACACGCCGACAGCATGATCACTCCACCTATTGCTCGAGTCGTGTGGTGTTACGGAGAATGGCAGGAAGCGTATGCAGCAATGCCCCACATCACGTTCGTGGAAGGCCTACCCAACCTGGCGGATTTGGAACCCGACACCTTGGTGGTTCTGGATGATCTCATGGTGGAGACGGATGCGCGCGTCACCCAACTCTTTACCAAATGCAGCCACCATCGACGGCTCAGCATCATCTACATTGTGCAGAATCTGTTCAGTAAAAACAAAGAACATCGGAACATCAGCTTAAATGGCCACTACCTGGTGGTCTTCAAAAACCCGAGAGATACCACTCAGCTGCTGCACCTGGCGAGACAGATGTATCCCGGCCGCACACCGTTCGCGTTAGAAGCATTTAAAGATGCCACAACCCCTCAGCACGGGTATATGCTCTTCGACCTCAAGCAAGCCACCCCCGAACATCTTCGACTACGGACCGGCATCTTTCCGGGAGAGACCCACCACGTGTACATGCAAAAATAATGTAAACACACCCACAGTGGCTCCCCCAGCTGGGGTGTGTGTGTTTGATGATGGGGATAATAAAAAAATGAATACCACAGCAGCGTTGACTTTGTCTCTGAGATAGATAAAACGAGCAGAGTTGTGAGTTCTAGCATTAGTTGTGCATGATGTCTGCGCGAGTACGGAAGCACGCTCCCACGCTCCGTGTATTGAAGAGGGCGCCACCCGAGTTAGTCCGTACCATTGTACGCGGTGCGGACCCTGACCTTGTACGCTGCCTGTGCGAGATCGGGTACAATCTGTTAAAAGGCAATGTACCACTGACTCCGGCTCAGAAGACCAAGTTGGCCAAGCATAAGACAGGTCTCCGAACCCTAGTCCAGAAGCGGGTCCCTCAAACACAAAAGAAAAAGGTGTTACAGAAAGGCGGCTTTCTCGGGGCCATCTTAGCACCGCTGGCCGCTTCCGTGCTGGGTCCAGTATTGGGTGGACTCTTCGGCCGACAATGAACCACACGAAAAAAATGGTCCTCGTCGAACCACGGTTCCTGCAAAACCTCCAATCACCCTACCCTGTCCCACCTACGGTGAAGACCATCAACACCCTCGATGGCGAGATGCAACAGATCTTACAGAGACCGGGGTTAAGCGACAGTGAGAAAGTACAACGGTACAATGAGACGCTTCAACGGTACATGACGTTCATGGACCAATACAAAACCCTCTCTACACCACCACCACCACCACCACCACCACCACGTGACACACCGCCGACTTCAGCACCGCTCCAACAGCCGCCATTACCAGGGGTACCACCCACAGCCCCACAGTGGGTGGAAGACGAAGTGCTGAAGAGTGTACCTGCATCGTTCAAGAAACAAGCTGGCCTGGTATTACAACGGATGAAACAGAATCCTAACATGACTTGGAATGATAAAGGCGAACTCCTGGTACAGAATCAGGTGGTCCCCGGGACCCACATGACGGATTTACTGAATGACCTGATGCGTCAACGCAGGTCGCACACCGATCCTCGAGGATGGGAGGTCTTCGCTCGAGGCTTGAAAGACATGCATGTACCACAGGAATTGGTGGGGAACCCTCACCGCTGGGCCTTTATGCAGCGTGACTCACCGAGTCGTGCACCACGACAGACTCCACAACCTTCTTGGGAAGCCGACTGGGAACCGGAGTCACCCCCCAAATCACCACCACCACCACAACGGGCACCTTCTTTTCGCGCCTATAACAAACCACCCTTGATCAAGACACCCCACATCTCCAGAGCTGTGACACGTAGCAAGTCACCGCGACGAACACGACGCCGGACACAACCGCCCAAGGCCTGGAACACTTATTAAAACCAACAGCAGCAGCAGGACAGCTCAGTCGCCATGTTTTACCTCACCCTACCCAGTAACAGTTCGCTGGATGTGTTTCCTGACAACACCGTGGCCAAGTACGTGACCCAGTTACCGCAACCGTTGCATTTACCTGGACGATGGGAATGTGGCCTCGTGGATATCCAATACCCTTACTCGTGGTACAACGTGCGAGCCAATGAAGTGTGGTACGACGTGACCTACGAAGGAAAAGACACCCGACTCACCCTCCCCGAAGGCCAATACGATACCCCCAAGGAGTTCATGGGTGGGCTGTCAAGACTGTTGCATTATAAGGCTCTACGGGAGGTCACGAATACTTCAAAACCCATCAAATCCTTTCCCTTCAAGAATCACGTGGACTTCGATTACAACGCACACAACGACAAGGCACAGCTTATCGTCACCGCCAATGCGAGTGTCGTACTTAGTCCTATCCTACAGCAAATGCTGGGTTTCGATCTACAGACGTTCGCTGGTCCCACCGAACACCATGGGGAGATGCCGATGGATATGAAGTCGGGTATGTACGGACTCTACGTCTACTCGGACGTAGTCGACAACCACATCGTGGGCGATATCAACACACCTCTGTTACGGGTGGTCCCCATTAAAAAGACGTATGGAGCTCAAATCACCCACAGTTTCACCCACATGCTCTACCTGCCCGTACGACAAACCGACATCAACACGATCACGGTGGATATAAGAGATGACACGGGACGTCCAGTGGCATTCGAACGAGAAAAAGTGGTGCTGACACTTCATTTTCGACAAGCACGTGCCCCCCCCCCCCCACTTTGCATGATGAAAGTACCTTACGAATGCAATGCACGCAGCTATATGGACTATTATGCCCAACAGGCTGGGGGTGGCTTTCCGGTCTTTAGTGGTGCACGCATGCAACGAGGACATGGACTGGGGAACATACTCGGGAGCATCGTCAAAACGTGTCTACCCTTGGTGACGCGTGGGGTGAAAGCAATCGGCAAACAAGCGGTACGCAGTGGACTGCAAGTGGCCGGTGATATCTTGGGAGGTACGGCACCCAAAGAAGCCTTGAAACGGCGGGCCAAAGAAGCGGGAGGCGTCTTGGTGGCCAAAGCACAACGCACCGTAGGGAATAAAAGACCTGCCCCACCGAGACCACGCACCAGTCGGCGACCGATCCAGCGACGACGCACATCGAAGAAGACAAAGGATATCTTTTCTTAAAACATGTCCTTGATCCACGCCGAGTCCTGCCCCTCCACCAACAGTGAATTGGATTTGTGGACCGTGCCGCCCACACAGACCAGTGTCGAACAAGGATTATGGGTGGAGCATCTCCCGCTCTCCAGCATCAACGAAACCGGGCCCATCGAGTTCACCATCAGTAATGCGGATACGGCCTATGTGGATTTAGCTCATACATACTTGTATGTGAAAGCCAAGGTGGTCAGTGGGGATGGCACCAGAATCGGCCAAGCTGCAACGGTGGGCCCGACGAACCTCTGGCTGCACTCGATGTTTCAACAGATGGATGTTTTTCTCAGCGACAAACTCATCAGTGACTCGACCAACACGTACCCATATCGAGCCTACATCGAGACCCTCTTGTCGTATGGCCGAGAGGCTAAAAAATCTCAGCTGACAGCCGCTTTATTCTACCAGGACACACCCGAGCACATGGACACGGTGGACAATGTGGGATATAACAAACGGAAGGCTTTCACTGCGAACGGTGCCTCGGTGGATCTCATGGGTCGACTGCACTCAGACATGTTCATGCAAGACCGGTACCTCTTGAACAAGATCCCCATCAAAATCCGACTGATACGGGCGCCTCCGACCTTCGCCTTGATGGCCACTAACGTAGGGGGGCATGCAGCTGACTATAAGATTGTCATCCAAGAGGCAGTCCTGTATGTCCGAAAAGTGAAACCGAATCCAGCCGTTCAATTGGGACTTATATGTGTTGTAACATGAAAGCTTTGGAAGCAAAACCAGCCCAGTACCCTATCCGACGTGTACAAACCAAAGTGTTCTCTGTACCTGCTGGAAATATGGGCGCCAACAAAGAAAACCTGTTCCGGGGGGAACTACCCAAGCGATTGATCCTGGCCTGTGTGGAAAATACCAGTTTCAGCGGAGCCTACCCAGAGAATCCGTTTGACTTTAAACATTTCGGCATCAATTTTGTGGCCCTGCATGTGGATGGACAACAGGTGCCAGCCACGGCCTTAACCCCGAACTTTGGGCGGAGGAATTTCATTCGAGCCTATCAGAGCCTGTTTACAGCCACCGGTCAAATCAACCAGGACGAAGGGAATATGATCAGTCGGGAGGTCTACGCGAACGGATACACGTTGTTCTGTTTCGATCTGACCCCCACCTTAGAGAACGACCATCAGCTGGCCCTGGCCAAGCAAGGCAATTTACGGTTGGAAATCCACTTTGCACGAGCCCTGGCGACCACCGCCAATGTGATCTGCTACGCCGAGTTTGACAACATCATTCAAGTGGACAAGGCGCGCAACGTCCTGTGTGACTTCTCCACCTAACATGGATACAGACCAGATAACCGCCGTGCTGGAGAATGACCCAGAGACACGTATGGTCTTTCAAGGGGTGTTCGCCCGAGATGTGTTCCCAGTAGACCGCATGTATCCGGCTGCTTACGTCCTGAATACAGACCCGATGGACCGACCTGCTGAACATTGGGTGGCCGTGTACTTGACAGAAGAGCAGGGCGAATACTTTGATCCGTACGGTCTACCACCCCTCCATCCCGATTTAACAGACTTCATGGATCAAGGCACAGAGACGTGGTGTTGGAACAGTCAAACGTTGCAAAGCCTGACCAGTAGCGTTTGCGGACAATATTGCTTGTTTTACCTGTACCATCGATGCCGGGGAAGACCCATATCTACCATCGGCCACATGTTTGACGAGTACCCCAAGGCTGAGGACCGCGATGTACTCGTCTATGACTGGGCCGCCCATCATTTCAATGTACAAGCCCCGTTCTGGGCTTAAGTTCTTACAATGAACACACGCCCCCTGTTCTGGGCTTCAGTTTACAAGCCCCTTGTTCTGGGCTTCAGTTTTCACGTGGTTGTTCTCACGTTGTTGTTGTTACTGAATAAAAAAAAATGAGATCTCACCAAAAAAAAAACCCCCCTGTCTTGTGTGTTTTATTCATAATGCCCAATGTGGAGATTCAGTCAAACTGAAATCAGTGGTGTAGGATGGGGCCAAAGTGTAACCCATCAAGGTTAGAATGCAAGAGCACTATAGTAAAATAGAGAACCAATGAGATCAGCCCACAGACCAAGTACGTGTATTTGGTCTAGGTTTGGAGCGGGCATTTCATTGAAGTGCGTGTATACGGTGAGTGAAGACTCGTCCGACACGTATAGATTAAGTTGATGACTATAAGTTCTATGTATTCTCCGAACCTTGCCGAAAGGGAGACCGTTTGACCTGGATGTGACCTTTGACCTTTTGGCCCGCGCGCGCGCACTGCCGGTGATGACGCGCGCGCACGCGCTGCGGCCGGAGAACCCCCACGCGCGCTGCGGGGCCGGGGCGGGCCGGGAAAACACCCCAGCGGTTGAACATTGGAACTCTTCTGGGTTTGGAGGATGAACATACGGACGTCTAAGGGGAAAAATTGGGACTCTTCTATGTTTGGAGGTAGTTTTTAGTGAAAACCCGGAAGTGACGTCACAACCCACGTGACCTGCGTATATACTCCTGTAAAATACAGCCGATTTTATTTCTTTGGAGGGGCAAGGTCAGTAGGACTTGCGCTTTTTATACTACTAAAATGTGAAGTAGATTACATCTTACATAGGCCTTAAGGCCGTGATATGCATATGAAGTATTCTGGGGCATGGTCAGTACTTCCCAATTTTCCCTTTGTCTACTACTCGCCGATTTTTTATTTTTCTTATTTTTTATTGATTTTATTTATTTTTTTTTTCTCCGTTTTATTGTCAACTGCAGGTATTCAAATGATTTGACAAATGATAGTGTACAAACGATGTAAACATAGGGAAAATTATTTGAGAAATTGTAGTTTGTTTCATGGTATGCAAAAGAATCTCATAGCGGCGTTCCCGGACAGCTTCAACACTGGACGCAAATTGTTTCCTGCAAGATAATAAAATAAAAAAAAGGGAGAAAAAAGTCTGCGCAGGTGGGACTCGAACCCAGGTGTTCTCGATCAACAGCTCAATGCGTTTCCATTGAGCCACGACCATGTTGCTTTATAAAGATGTTAACTTCAACCAGAGTTGTATGGTTGGAATAATTCATTTGTTCATTTGAATTAACGTGGTACTACCACGATAAAAAACATGCTAAAAAAATAACCAGGCCTACCCAAAGATAATATATGCCACCCTACGCTACGTAACTGTTGCTAAAACCATATAAGGGGGTTCCCGGTAAATTTGAACAAATGATGACGTCATGACCGAAATATCAACAACGCAGTTTCTACCGAGGCCGTGTCTTGGCCAAAACCGATAATGTTGGTGTGAATTTCAATGGATGTAGGCGAAATAAACGTAAGCTATCCTTCTTTCACACACACACAAACTCATGTTGGCCGCTCTCAAATTTTCGTGCAGGCCTTATTTTCCGAACTTGTGCGAGACGTGTGCACGAAAACTACGTGCGAAATCAGGCATATTTTCTCATCGCATGGGCGGAAACAACTGCCGATCTAAGCAAAAATATTACCTCAAAGGCAGCAACCAAGGCAGCAAGGTAAGCCTGAACAATTATATTTTCAATGAATACAAGGTTGTCTTGAGAAATATATCTCAAAATATGATTAATTAATGATTTTCCATCATGACAAACGAACACCGGCTTCCAACAAATATGGCGGCGGGCATTCGAAGCTCGAAGTCAGAAAATTGCCAAACTTAAAAAATTCAGATCTCATCAACCAGAACGTCTTATGTGCTCACAGTTATTGACTATATCGTAAAATATGTATACTTGCTAACCTTAGTTGGATTCGTCATGAAATCATTTAGAAATAAGTAATTCGAGCACTTTTTGTGACATAGCAAAACGAAGATGACAGCCGTTTCCCTATATACGCTGCGATGGTTTACACGAAAAACCGGCTCAGCTATAAAAATCCATATCTCCGTAAATATGAAATGTCCAAACTTTTTACGTCAAGACAGATTCTCTTATATGTGTACTTCCTATTTCCCGCAGGAATTTATGCAATATAAATTCTTTCCGCAATAAACTTACAATTTACTGGCAATGGTAACGAAATTCTCCGTCTCAATTTGATCAAAGATCGCGTGCTGCAACGTAGCAGGGCACGTGAGGGTCTAAATATAGATCGTTTGTTTACATATATCAGCTGATCGTGTCTGATATATAACAAACAATACCTTATAACAACAGTACTTTCCGTAATATCTGAATAGTTGATACTCGACCAAGAATTAATTATGACAGAAAAATTATCTCAGATAAATTTTCGCCTAATTCATAGAAGTATTATTTCCGTCACATCAATTTCTGTCACAGTACTTTTTCAAAAATTTCACCAATTCGCTCCGCGTGGGACTATATGGGGGTGTGGGTGAATGAGGCGTGACCTTTGGACGTATATAGACTTGTTTGTCTGGGGTTTTTCCGCATGCCATGGCGGCGGGTGTGATGGTGGGTTCAAAATGGCGGCGGTGTGGGTGGTGGGTTCAAAATGGCGGCGGTGTGGGTGGTGGGTTCAAAATGGCGGCGGTGTGGGTGGTGGGTTCAAAATGGCGGCGGTGTGGGTGGTGGGTTCAAAATGGCGGCGGTGTGGGAGTGGGTTCAAAATGGTGGCTGATGTGGGTGTGGGTTCAAAATGGCGGCTGATGTGGGTGTGGGTTCAAAATGGCGGCTGATGTGGGTGTGGGTTCAAATGGCGGCTGATCTGGGTGTGGGTTCAAAATGGCGGCTGATGTGGGTGTGGGTTCAAAATGGCGGCTGATGTGGGCGTGGGTTCAAAATGGCGGCTGATGTGGGTGGTGGGTTCAAAATGGCGGCTAATGTGGGTGTGGGTTCAAAATGGCGGCTGTAGAAAAACGTATAAAAGGAGGCGATTTTAAGCGGTGGGGTGTATTCATTGCACTACCCTGCGGAGCACTCTGACTGACCTGACCTGACCAGCCTGCTTGCCTGCCTGCCTGCCTGCCTACCCGCTTGTTCTCACCAGCCTGCCTGTATGAGACGTGGAGAAGATTTTCCCTGGGACCCAGCAGCACCACCGGTTGAAGTCTTGCCTGAAGACGAGCGTGTGAGGGACATTTATCAACGACACTGGGTTACCATACACCATTGTTTTCATCGAAATCGCCCGATACTGGACTTATATAATTTCCGGTTGGAAGAAAACATCCGTCTACGTAGCTGCGTGGAAGCTATCTTCAACGACCAAGATACAGCCTTCAAGTTAAATCTCACTTTTGGATACATTCTTCGCCATAAAGAGACAGACCAGCTCCGTTATTATTATCCCAGTAATAATACCCGGGTGTTTGACCAGCCTTTCACCATTATCCATCGCCCGTCTCTCGACAGCGTCTCGTATCAGCAGCATACAGGTATTCCAATGGGTACTAATTGTGCACCCCTGTTGGCTGACTTGTATCTGTTCTCTTATGAATATGACTATATGCAGGCGCTTTCAAAAACCGATTCATTCAAAGCCCGTTCCTTCTCATTCACCAAACGCTATATAGACGATCTTCTCGCTGTGGATAATCGCTATATAAATGAAGCAGTGAAGGATATATATCCACCTTCACTGATTTGAAGGAAACTACAGATAGCCCTACAGGCACATCTTATTTAGATCTCTATCTCTACAAAAATGAAGCGGGCATTCTCTCTCGTCGACTTTATGACAAAAGAGATGATTACAATTTCGACATCGTAAACTATCCCCATCTGGACAGTAATATTCCAGTGGGACCTGCATATGGCGTATACATATCTCGCTTAGTAGCATTTGCTAGATCCTGTGTTAAATGTGATGATTTTAATCAACGTCACAAAACATTGTTGCAGAAACTTATAAAACAGGGCTATTCCACCAAGCGCCTCCACTCAAAGTTTCTCAAATTTGGCGATACATATCGCATGCTGATAGCAAAGTACGAACGTAGCGTGCAAGATCTATGGCGCTACGTTTCGTAACTTGTGTCTAATTCCGCTTAACCCGGGGCTAGGGGCCGTATGAACACATGTACTTCAATATCCTCACGGTGCTCATATGAACAGCCACAATCAAAGCGTGACTGAGATACATCTTTTTTGGATAACGACTCTAAAACGAATATTACGGATTAAGAATACTGATCAGCGATACGGATTTGATATTTTTGGAACATCGTGATGTCTTGCCGGCATCATTGAAAACTGTTGACCGCTTCTCTCCTGCAGGAAACAAGCCTATGTTTATGTATACTATGATTGTCTTTTTGAATTTGGTGCTAATACTGTTATATGGAAAATGGAATAGGTCTTCGGATTATGGACGCGGATATTCTCTAATGGACGACGGCTGGATTATGAATGACGGACTAGACGCTTGTAACGGTACTGGATCAACTACAAGACTTGGATAGTTTGGAGTGGATACGACAACAGCGCCCCAACACAAAATGGCAAGTGGAGATGATAACCAATGTTACGTTTTACGTCACTAAAATGATCGATCACCCTATCGGCGCTCCCATTCATCTCCCGGACTGGTTGAAGCACAGAGAAGGCATGTACGCTTTAGTCGGTGGAAACCATGGGCCCTACACCGATCGGAAATGTTTATTTCGCTGCCTGGCTATCCATCTCAACAAACGTCCACCCAAGAAATGTGATAAATTGGCCAACTGCTATTGGGAAGACTACTTACGTGAAAAGAACATGGAAAAACAGCACTTCCGCGGGGTCCCGTTATCACAGCTAGATGTGGTGGAAAATTTATTCCACGTCAACATTGTCGTATACAAATTAGAGCAACACGTGGATGATGACAACGCCGACGACCCACAACTCACCGTCCGACTTGTACAGCGTTCCCCGGGAAAATACGACATAACCATGACATTGAATTTGTACGAAACGGACACTGGCGGGCATTTCTCGTACATCACGAACATCAACAGGTATGCGCAGTCCTACATCTGTAGTAAATGCCAACGCGTGTTTGACCAGTCTAAGAACTTACATCGACACGAGAAAATTTGTGACCAGACCACCAAACGGAAATTCCCCGGCGGCGTATTCCACAACAAGCCCACCATCTTTGAAGACCTGGCAGATGAGGGTATCGATGTGCCCATGGACCAGCGTTATTTCCCGTACAGAGCGTGCTATGATTTTGAAGCCCTATTAGAACCCATGGAAAAGGTATCGGCTAAAACTCAATGGACTCAGCATCACATTCCTTTGAGTGTGAGTATTCACACCAACGTACCCGGTTACGACACGGCCCCGGTGTGTTTCGTCTCTAACGGGGACCCCCATGAACTGATTACACGCATGATGGACTACCTTGAAACCCTCAGTCAAGTCAGTGCGGCACATCTCGCACTATCTACCGTGATGTATTGGCGGCACTTGATGCGCGTATTCCAACACTGGATGGGGATGAGGAGGACGATACCGATGACGAAGACGAAAGTGAGGAACGCAAACCACCGAAACCCTATGCGCAGAAACTGAAACTGCGTTTATTGGAATACATGAACCAATTACCCGTCCTTGGATTTAACTCGGGCCGATATGATTTGAACTTAATCAAAGAATTCTTGTACCCGTACCTCGCTAAAGCTGGGAATGTGAAATTCATTATTAAGAAGACCAACAATCACGTCGCTCTATCCACAACTTCACTCCGATTCTTAGATGTACGGAATTACCTGGCGCCAAATTACAGCTATGAACAGTGGGTGAGAGCGTACGACTGCGCGGAGAGGAAAAGTTGCTTTCCCTACAACTACATGACGAGTCTCGAGCGTGTGGACGAAACCCAGTTACCACCCCAGGAGGCCTTTTACAACGATCTCAAAGGAGAAGCATTATCTACCACCCTGTATACCGAACTGCAACAGGTGTGGGTCCGTGAAGGAATGCAAACTCTCCGGGATTTTCTCATCTATTACAACAATTTGGATGTCATCCCTTTTCTGGAAGCTACCGACAAAATGTCCACCTTCTACCGAGATATGGGTGTCGACGTGTTCAAAGACTGTGTTAGCATTCCCGGTCTGACCCTGCGGTATCTGTTCCAGGATTTACCCACGGGCATTACAGACTAGTCTTTTGTGTTAAATGCCGTCATTTACATCTGACGACGATACAGCTCACCAATCTCCAATGTACGAGTTGTCACAGCGAAACAGCTCCCCAATTACCAGTTTACGAGTTGTCAGAGCATTTCCATCATAGCTCTCTAGATTTGTATCTAATACCGCTTATGCCGGTGCTAGGGGCCGTGTGGTCATATCATCCAAGTTGCCACATGAACAGGTACAATAAAAGCGTACCCGAGATACAACACATATCACGAATCGTTAGATTCTTGGTATGTGCTTTAGAATAAGTTAACCAGAAGACTATTCTGTGAAGTCATGTGACGCAGTCAGTGTGTCGGCACCTCTTCCCACTTCCCTTATATGTGTTGTAATTTTTTCCTGTATATGGCGAGATTCTGCTGGTGGACGTTTCGTCTCCGAGGCCCGCCCCCTGTACAGACCTTTGGTCTTTGATATATGTTGGCATTTGTGGGAAGTTGATGCTGGGTCGACATCGGGCCTTACAGACTAGTCTTTTGTGTTAATTGCCGTCACTTACATCTGACGACGATACAGCTCACCAATCTCCAATGTACGAGTTGTCACAGCGAAACAGCTCACCAATTACCAGTTTACGAGTTGTCAGAGCATTTCCATCATAGCTCTCTAGATTTGTATCTAATACCGCTTATGCCGGTGCTAGGGGCCGTGTGGTCATATCATCCAAGTTGCCACATGAACAGGTACAATAAAAGCGTACCCGAGATACAACACATCACGAATCGTTAGATTCTTGGTATGTGCTTTAGAATAGGTTAACCAGAAGACTATTCTGTGAAGTCATGTGACGCAGTCAGTATGTCGGCACCTCTTCCCACTTCCCTTATATGTGTTGTAATTCGCTCTCGTCGATAAGAAAGACGCCGACATGTTTGACTGTTTGAAGGGAAATATCGTAGGCGGCCCCAGTATTATATTCCATCGGTACCATGAGAAACAGCTGACCCATATCCGAGGAGAAAATTTGTGTGAGAAAATAATAGGATTCGACGCCAATGCCCTCTACCTGTCGTGTTTGAGTAAACCTATGCCGGCAGGTCATTATACGCGGTGGCTCCCTGAGGGTGGAGCATTCAGAGCTCAACGATCTACGAAACATCAAGCAGAACAATGTCTGGATTGGGAAAGTCAGCGACGAGGCGTCACTATCCGTCACCAAGGCAACCACACGGAAAAGCGAATTGGAGATCGTCGCCTTCCCGTGGACGGATTTGCTATCATCAATACAGTACCGACCGTGTTTCAATTTCACGGCTGTTATTGGCACGGTCATGAGTGTTCGTTCGCGGGAGGGCGCTATAACGAGCGCCGTGGACTGACCCCGGCCGCCTTACGTGAAGAAGTACAGCAGAATCGAGATTACATTTGTGGACTGGGCTATGCCTATGAACAGCTATGGGAATGTGAATTCCACCACATGCAACGTCGTCAACCTGAGCTATACTCGTTCTTACACGCTCACGACGGACTACTGGATTATCGGACTGTTATCACCATGACCGACATCCTACGCACTGTTGAGACGGGAGACCTCTATGGATTCGTGGAATGTGATGTGCACGTCCCTGACCACTTGAAAGACACGTTTGGCGAATGTCCACCCATCTTCAAAAACACCGAGGTGAGTCGAGATGATATCGGAGCCCATATGTGCGCATACGCTGAAGAACACGACTACCTAACGCGACCACAGCGTATGTTGATCGGCAGAATGTTTGGCGAAAAAATCTTGCTCGGTACCCCTCTGCTTCAGTGGTATATGCGGCACGGACTGGAAATTACGAAAATATACCAAGTCATAGAATTCACCCCCCAGGCTTGTTTTGAGAAGTTCGCGAACGACGTGACTACTGCCCGTCGCCAAGGAGACGCCGACCCCAGTAAAGCCATCATCGGGGAAACGATGAAATTACTTGGGAACAGCGGATATGGAAAAACGGTAACGAACCAGGACCGTCACGTGACCGTGAACATTTGTACCACGAAACAAGCCCGCAAAAAAGTGAATTCGCCGCTATACCGACACATGGAGATGATTGACGACACCACCTACGAAGTGACGTCAGCCAAAAAGACCATCACCTATAACCTGCCGCTCCAAATAGGATGTATGGTGTACCAGCTGGCCAAACTGCGAATGCTGGAATTCATATACGATTTCATGGGCGTGTATTTCCACCAATCAGACTGGCAATTGATAGAAATGGATACCGACTCGGCATACATGGCCGTTTCCAACCCGGACTGGGAGTCACTCGTCAAACCAGAATTACGTGCACAATATGAGGCGGAACGGGACCAGTGGCTACCCCGACGCGACCACTACACATACGACAAGCGGACGCCCGGCCTGTTTAAACTAGAGTGGAGCGGTGATGCCATGATCGCCCTGTGTTCGAAAACTTACTTTTGTGACGGTGATGACAACAAATTCAGTTGTAAGGGGGTGAGTCGACGCGACTCCAACATCAGCAAGGCTCTGTACCTGAATGTCCTCCAGAGCCAGGCCAGTGCGAGTGGCACTAACCGAGGTTTCCGTATCATCGACCACCAGATGCGCTCGTATACCCAGGAACGGGACGCCTTCACATACTTTTACCCCAAGCGCAAAGTCCTGCCCGATGGTGTGACCACAACCTATCTTGACATTTAGAGTGATAAATACGAACACTGCGAATATTCCACTGGACTAACGAACTGTTCTACAATTCAATATTAATGGATATAAAACGCCTTTGATAAGACAGTTATATGTTCTATGAGTACTGATGATATTGCACCGGACTAACGAATTAACTGTTGTATATAGGTTCAATAATTTTATGGGTACCAACCGCCTTTGATAAGGCACCCCCTGTTCTGGGCTTCAGTTTTCACATGGTTGTTCTCACGTTGTTGTTACTGAATAAAAAAAATGAGATCTCACGAAAAAACCCTGTCTGGTGTGTTTTATTCACAATGCCCAATGTGGAGATTCAGTCAAACCGAAATCAGTGGTGTAGGATGGGCCAAAATGTAACCCATCAAGGTTAGAATGCAAGAGCACTATACTAAAATAGAGAGAGCCAATGAAATCAGCCCACAGACCAAGTACGTGTTTTGGTCTAGGTTTGGAGCGGGCATTTCATTGAGCTGCGTGTATACGGTGAGTGAAGACTCGTCCAACACGCATAGATTAAGTTGATGATTATAAGTTCTATGTAGCGCGCTGCGGTCGGGGGAACCCCCCAGGCAGGGTGTACATTCCGTGGGACTACTTTCTGCCCGCGGAGACAGACCGCATCACCGCGGATGAATACATGGAACTATTTTTGACCTGCAAAGGCTATTTTGAACCAGAAGGCAGACGCCGCCATCTTGGATATGTCCCATAATGCACCGGGGCAAAATACTCGCTTCTGATTGGCTGAGAGCTCTGTGACGTCATCGATGACGTCATATCATTTGCATACATGGGACCCAATTTCAACTTTTACTACTACTCACGGGTGCTACATGTTTCGTCACGGGTGCTACATGTTTCGTCACGGGCGATACGTGTTTCGTCACGGGTGCTACATGTTTCGTCACGGGCGATACACTTGATCAAATGCAATTTGATTATCCTTTATAAACCATAGAAAATGAACAATTTGGATGATGATATTTAACAGCTCAATCAAATAAACACACTATGAACAATTTCAAACACAAACACCATGTAACTATTAAGATGTAAATAAAAAAAATCAACAACATGTTCTAACAGAAAAGTCAAATTTCATGCTTCAATTCGTTTAAGATCTCGTCACTATATACATTGTCACATAAATGATCAAAAAGGGATATCTACTGTGTTTACCTAATTCTACGGTACTATTCAGAGTTTAAACTATTATCTGTAGAACAGATCTACATGTACATTATCAAAACATGACTGACCATCGATTTGACATAAATAAATCCACTCGAGGAACGATAGTAATTGATAGGCTACCCTGAGACACACTAGAATGCAGAGTGAAGTAATAGAACTGCTCTTGTAGGGTAAGTCAATCAATTTGTAATGGGTCTGTTTTGAAAATAATCCTGATAATGTGACTGCGACCGTCCAATGTCGGATATTCCAACTGTCTTAGAACCTGATATTGTTCGATCCAGGATATGTCTTTCTTTTCATTTTTCATGACTATCCTGTCTGATTTTTAATGATTTCCGGTTTTCTGGAGACCTCTGACCTTGAACTAAAGTTTGGTACCGATACCTGACATATAATCTTCCCTTAATGTAAATAATGACACAAAAAAATTTTAAAATGTGACTTTGAACAATTTCCTGATTTTGGAATCATAGTGGCCTTACACCTTTTGACCTTGACCTAAATTTGGCTTGTGACAAATCTTTCGCCCCCAATAAATTCAGTGTTGCAAAATTGAAGTCACGTTGTGCTTTTCTGGTTGAACTGCTTTGCATGAAATATCATCACGGGTGCTACACTCGCAGATGTAGCGCCCGTGACAACATAAACTCTAGCCCGTGACACTAATTAACCAGGTTAATTAAACAACAGAGAATTGTTTCCTGGATGATATCATTGGGGATTATTAGCTAAAAATAAAAAAGAGTAAACACAAAATTTTGCAATACATTTCTTTGGTTGCTTATCAATAATTATAGAAAAAAGCGTCACGCGGGCGCTACAGCAATATTTTCAGATGTCTAAGTCATATTATGCAATTCAAAATTAATAATTACGAATTTCTTTTGATAACTATGAGAAGACTGGTCATTTGTATGATAAATTATAACAACAAACGTTTGACTCCAAGTATCTGGGGTATTATTTCTCATGAATTCAAAATATATTGCAATTGACCACATATTTAGTGAAATTATTGCAGACTGTAGGGGGCGCCACTGAGCATGAAGTCAATTGTTTAGTACGTTTTCTTGTTGCTCTTAACAGCGCAGGGTACCTACTACACAACTGTGAGTTATCACGGTAATTGGAGCTTGAGAATTTGGAGGTGAAGTAGGCCTACCTAGTTATGTGAAATTGACCATATATAGTGAATTGTCTTCCCGTTTAACGTTATCATTTGTCCATTCTTTTTAAAGTTACCCAATTTATCAATTTATACTAGAAAAATGTTTCAATTTTCATTTATAAATGTCCGATATGCAGAAACTTTACAAATAAACACAAATTATTTCGTGGACTTTTTCCTCTTCGTTTACGCATTTGGTTTTCAAATCTTATACTGCCCTTGTATTAGTGGCGCGCAAGAGTGCGGATAGGCTTATACGTAATCTCTGCCAAAGATCAAAATTTTCTCGATTTATTTCCGCCTTCGTTCCAACGATTAATGGAAAGCGGGTGGTACCAAAGGCAAGTATGGTATTTGTTCTATTCAGCTGCAAATTTTATTTCGATTCACTGCTCGATAACATGCCTCGCCGGGGGACTATCTGCGGGGCCTGAGCACTGTTTTCAGCAGGCAGAGAAAACAGCGAAATGAGGACCTCTTGTGTAGAGGCGCGCACAGCTTAAAATTTTGACGGATAATGTTTGACAAGAAGTTGGTCACCTTGTAGCGCTTGAAATAAACTACTTCCTGCCGAAAGATGAAAGTCTAAATCCAATTAGGGAATCAGCGAGGTACAATTATGTTAATACTGCCGAACGTGTAAATTATTTAGGAGTCTGTAGCCTATTAGATCAGCATGTTTTGGAAGTATTTGATCAAGCTGTGTTGGAAAATGGACTCTCGGTAAGGTATACACCGCTAAATTGAGTATCGTTGCTTAAATTATTCATTGTTTGGTAGAAATTGGGAGATTCCATTCAATGTCGGGGGTTGAAATTGGGTGGGGTCGTTTTATTATGGGGAAGGGGGTATATTTGTTGTGCGTTTTCACTGATCAAATTCAGCAGTTCGAACCGTTTTGCAGCTATTTACCGTCTCAAATATTTACGACCAAGATATATTTTCAAGTGATACTGAATGGATTGAATTATTTCAGTATTCTGTGGATGTACATCATCTGCTGCCTCGTCGAAATGCTAAAATGATCGAAAATGCTGGTTTCTGATGAGAAGGTTGTGATCATTGTAAGGTCTCTATGTGACTCAAGATGAACTGGTTGATATCAGCACTGATTCAGTCAGTTGCATGGTATAACAGACTTATCAGATACCCGGCTGAGGATACTTAAATCGTCAGATACAGACATTGTAGCCTAGTTTTAGCTGGATTGTCCTACCATTTTTAGAGTGTTTACCTGAACAGTGGCTATTACTTCATTCTTGTGGAACTCCAAAACCTGAAATAACTATACAAGTTTATAATAATTACCTGAACTGTCTGTGCCTGCGATAATACATTACCTGATTCAGAAAGATTCGTTTGATCTTGGCTAACATCGGACATAAACCGGAAGGGTCAACCTGAATTTAGACACCTAACATGGGGGGTGGGGACAGATTTTGTAATATCATTTGCATTGTCCTTCTTTCGATTTTGCAGTTTTTGGCATCTATTTGTAGAGGGAACATTCGCAGTTAATATATAACTAAATTTGACAGTTACACGCCTCTGAATTTTCAAAAAGATCAACTTTAATCCACAAAATTGCCCAAAATTAGCCTTTTCAAGGGTATGATATCGCAAAAATGACAATAATTTAATGGAAGGACTAACCCGCTCGTAACATGTTTCCGAATATGTAGGAATATATGCACCATCCATTCAAGAACTAATCATAGCGTTTGTTATGGTATCTCTAAAAACCCGGGCCTGATCGCCAAGACGAGATCTGTGCTGTATTTTGATGGGGGTACATGTAGAAAAAAACACATAGCGCGAAAAGTATTTGATGAAAATGCGTGAAATTTTTCAAGCATCCAAGCAATTGAACGATGCAAGCCCATGTCTAATATCAGAATGATCGGATGAAATAAGCCCACCTAATAGGCTACAGGCTCCTAAATAAAAAAAAGTGCCGATCCGTTAACCCCTATACGTAATCAAAATTTTCTCGATTTTTTTCCGCCTTCGTTACAACGATTAATGGAAAGCGGTTGGTACCACTAGCAAGTATGGTATTTGTTCTATTCAGCTGCAAATTTTATTTCGATTCACTGCTCGATAACATGCCTCGCCGGGGGACTATCTGCGGGGCCTGAGCACTGTTTTCAGCAGGCAGAGAAAACAGCGAAATGAGGACCACTTGTGTAGAGGCGCGCACAGCTTAAAATTTTGACGGATAATGTTTGACAAGAAGTTGGTCACCTTGTAGCGCTTGAAATAAACTACTTCCTGCCGAAAGATGAAAGTCTAAATCCAATTAGGGAATCAGCGAGGTACAATTATGTTAATACTGCCGAACGTGTAAATTATTTAGGAGTCTGTAGCCTTTTTATGCGATTTGGGGTTGCAGCAAAATTTCTCTGTTCTCCTCGAAGGCAATGCCATAATTTATGGAGTGAGATCTGGAAGGTAATACATTTAGTTGAAAGCTGATGACTGTTTTATCGAGATCTATAAGATGATAGATATCAGCCTGTTCGAAGTTTCACTTAATCTAGCTATAGAACCTTTGCTGTGTAGGTGGGCGTGGCTACAGCCATTCCTGGGCTACACTTTATCTATATATACACACCGGAATTTCTTTGTCACAGTTTAGTGCTTACAGATAAACAACAACAACATAGAGCAACAGTACCGTAAGTCATGAAGTTATACTTTTTACATAAAGCGTTAAAGTTCTGTCTCTGCTGGAACTATCCAGTGTGTATATCGAGTTCTGATTTAGAAAACATCTGGATGTGATCTTGAAGAGACAGTTATTTTTAAGCAATATCCTTTCGAAACTGACAGTAGTTTAGTGAAGGTCGAGTTCAATAAATTGTCTGTACTCTATATTATTCAACAACCTTCTCAAAATTTCATAGATTGTTTTGCCGATATAATGGCAATGAAACCAATTATTATCCCCCTCCTACACCCTAATCAGTTGATATAGAATCGCGACCTCTGTGTGTGTGTGCGTCACAAATTTTTGTTAGCCATGTTAGCATGATATCTTAAGAACAACTTAGTCAATTCAGTTCAAAAGTTTTACAGAAGATGTATTGTGCAAATATCTATCACGCTATTAATGCCAGGGTCAGTAAGTCAAAGGTCAAGGTCACAGCACCCGGGAACTGCATGAATTTAACCTTATCTGGAATACATCTTCAACTAATGATTTACCAAACATCGTAAAACTTTACTGGAGTGCTATCCATCTGATTCCAAAATACCTATTTATTTTTAGAACAAATGCCCAGGTCATTACTCTCCAAGATACCGGGATAGTTATCAACCAATCTTCCCAAAACTTCAAAGCTATGTGGCTCATTCGATTCCGAAGTTCTAAGCCTATTTACTTGAGATCAAAAGGGGAATAGTCAATATCACATCATCCCAAAGCTTATAATCTAGCCTATCTCTATTCTATGTTGAGTTAAAATTCAATGGAATACATGTGATTCCAGGAATCTTATTGATTTGTGTCACAAACTGGACTGGTTGCATTGGTGTGGAGAATAACTGTGTCGTCGTGTGGGAAATTCTTTACACATGCCTACAGGTAACTACGTTCATGATCCAATGTTACATTTACTGTGGTAATTTGATAAGAGCAAGGCACACGCTTATCAGTTCAATTCCTAGGCATACCTAACCTAGATGTAATGCTTAACGCGGTGATTCTGGATTATAACCAGCAAATTTGAGTCTCGGGGATTCTCGAAAATCGTTATTTCAAATGAAACTCCCTAAATCGCGAAATTTATCTTGGTGGAGATAGGGCTGAGACTCCCTGTGACCCCCTGAAAAATAAGAAATTGAGACTACACGTTTTAAAATTCTAGCTGAAAGCCTTTGTAATTAATTAACATAAATCGTGCACACTGCAAGTACCCCATAATTACAGAAATCTATAAGACATTTCGATGTAACCAGGGATACTATAATACAATAATATGTATGTTGGTCTAGTTTTGTAGGAGAACGTTCTACTCTTCAGCGTGTGGTAAACTTAAGGCACCTGGGAATGCTAAAATTGTTTTATATGATTTCAGAATACACAGACCAAGTTGACTGGTCAATTGAACGAACAGATAACAGCACATAACGAAGGGATCTACTCCAATTGTACACAACCATCACTGATCATCTAGAACACACATCCAATACCCGGTTTTCGACTACAGCTGTACGAAGAATAGACATCTTGATAGTAATATGGCGAGTCGTACTGACGAGAAACCCCACAAGTGCTCAGTATGTGAGTACAGGTGTAAATTACATGGTAATCTGACTAATCACATGAGAACTCATACTGGAGAGAAACCCTACAAGTGTCAGCTGTGTGAGTATAGATGTACAATAGAGGGTAATCTGACTCAACACATGAGAACTCATACTGGGGAGAAACCCTACAAGTGTCAGCTGTGTGAGTATAGTTGTTCTACACAGGGTAATCTGACTAATCACATGAGAACTCATACTGGAGAGAAACCCTACAAGTGTCAGCTGTGTGAGTATAGGTGTACAATAGAGGGTAATTTGACCCAACACATGAGAACTCATACTGGAGAGAAACCCTACACGTGTCAGCTGTGTGAGTATAGTTGTTCTACACAGGGTAATCTGACTCAACACATGAGAACTCATACTGGAGAGAAACCCTACAAGTGTCAACTGTGTGAGTACAGGTGTGCAGTACAGAGTAATCTGACTCAACACATGAGAACTCATACTGGAGAGAAACACTACAACTACAAGTGCCCAGTATGCGAGTACTGGTGTACAAAACGGGGAAAACTGACCAGACACATGAGAACTCATACTGGAGAGAAACCCTACAGGTGCTCGGTATGTGAGTACAGGTGTACAATACAGGGTAGTCTGACTCAACACATGAGAACTCATACTGGAGAGAAACCCTACAAGTGCTCAGTATGTGAGTACAGGTGTAGAATGCAGTGTAATCTGACTAGACACATGAGAACCCACACTGGACAGAAACCCTACAAGTGTCAGCTGTGTGAGTATAGTTGTACAAGACAGGACAATCTGACTCAACACATGAGTACTCATACAGGAGAGAAACACTACAAGTGCCCAGTATGTGAGTACAGTTGTACAATACAGGGTAGTCTGACTCAACACATGAGAATTCATACGGGAGAGAAACCCTACAAGTGCTCAGTATGTGAGTACAGGTGTAGAACACAGGGAAGACTGACTAAACATATGAGAACTCATACTGGAGAGAAACCCTACAAGTGCCCACTGTGTGGGTATAGTAGTACTACCTCAGGTAATCTGACTCAACACATGAGAACTCATACTGGAGAGAAACCCTACAAGTGCTCAGTATGTGAGTACAGGTGTACACAACAAACCCATCTGATTAGACACATGAGAATCCACACTGGAGAGAAACCATACAAATGTCAACTGTGTGAGTATAGTTGTACTGTACAGGGTAGTCTGACTCAACACATGAGTACTCATACAGGAGAGAAACCTTACAAGTGTCAACCCTGTACAGTTGTACAAGACAGGTTATTCTGATTCAACATATGAGAACACATACTGGTGAGAAACTCTACTAGTTACCAATTTGAGTTCTACTACAAAGGCCACATGTGACATATCCTTAGATATTGTGGATACTATTAGTCAGGGAAATTACAATATAGAGACAGCCCTCAAGAAACAATTTATTCCCTCAACATGTATGCAAGTACTTAGAGATCTAGCCAATAGAAATGATCTGATAGTTAACACAGCAGATAAAAATCTAGGATTTTCTATCAATTCCACTAAATGGTATCATACAGAATGTATCAGACAGCTAAGTGATGACAGTACATGCATAGAACTACATGAAAATGATATACCAAACATTTTATCCAAATCAAAATCTGAATTAACTCGCATCACTTCTACCTATCTTGGCAAAACACAATATGACCAGCTATTAAGACACTTAGGCGATAGAAAACTAGAAGACATAGTCATTCCTACACTCAATCTGTTACCTAAGGTACATAAACTATCTGAGCCTGCAAGTTGTGACAATGAAATCCTTAAAAGGCATACCCATTATCAATGGCTTCAGCCATGTCATTGTTGAGCCATCCAGGTTATTGGCTACCATAATGAAAGATTTCATCTCCATATTAAGAGAGAGATTTCTAGTCTTCGATACCCTATCATACAGAACAGTGACCAAGTTCTAGCTGACCTCTGTAACATCAAGGTACCACCAGATGATATAGGATGGACACATTTTGTCACCTTTGATTTTGAATCCCTATATACAAATGCTAAACGAGAATATGTCTATGAAGCCATAGCCTTCCTCACAGATGAATCATATATATCTAGTAACCTACAAGATCTTTCTATGGAGCTATTTGACTTAATAAAAGAAAATTCTATCTTCAACATTGGGTTCAAGTAATTTTACAAACAGACCAATGGACTAGCCAAGGGGTCTAATGACTCACAAGATACCAGCAATTTTGTACTACTGGTTGTTGAATACAAATTCTTAACCAGACCCATATCCACCAACATTCTGACCTTCCACAGATATATTGATGATGGAAATATTTTCCTGAAACAAGATTTACCGTATTATTTCAGTAATCAGAAAATTAGCAGAATATTATCCCACAGGCATCAATATAGAATTTGAAATTAGTGCTTTAAGCACACACTTTCTGGATTGTGAACTACAGATTAACTACAATAATAAGAAACAAATCCACTACAGTATATACCAGAAACCATTCAATGTTTATAGTTTCCCACACTATACATCAAATCATCCAGATTCTGTTTTTAAAGGAATCATCAAAACAGAGTGTATCAGATATTTAAGAAAATCCTGTGATGCACTAGAATACAGACATATGATCAAGCTATTTTCCCTACGATTACACAGATGCGGTTTTCCACATTCAGTCATTAGAAAACACATCAAACCATGTTCTCTACAGTCAAAGGGAGATAATTCTAGAGACCTTGTCACCATAACAAATTCTCCAATGAAATACAGATATCTTTGTATCAAATACAGTCGGCTCACACCAGTACATCGGTGCGTCCAAAAAATACTTAGGAAGTATAAGTCTATTGGGTTTGTTTTCAGAACTGGCCTCAGTAACAGTAAAAAACTGAAGCAACTACTACTAACGAAAAAACGCATGGACGAGAAGATCATTCCTCCCACACCTGGTTACCTATGCCAAATGGCGGGAACTACTGACTAAGCCATGCAACTTGTTCAAGAATACACAATAGATTACAAAGTAGAGCGTAGAGACTTTCTACAGGTTTTCGAGACTATCAAATATTACCTCGTGGATAACTATAATTTTATAGATTGGATCCAGACAAAGTTACCAAATTCTCAATATTCCTCTAAGAGGTAGATCACCTGAATAGGGTTAGCATTCGTGATGTTTACTTGAATGAATTCTCAATAGAATTTTTCAGGTACCGACATTACAAACTGATGAAGCTAGCCAAACTTATTTTAGATTGTATATGCCCCCAACAGTAGCTTGGGGTCCTATGAGATTACATATTTAGATATGATATCTCATATTTTTTCTTTTCTTTCTTGTGTGCTGTACAGGTTAATAGTCTTTCATACTATACTATATTGTGGACAACTTAATTGCAACTGGCCCTCATTTGGTGATTAACCCTTAATTATAGATTAATGTATATATGAAATTATTTATTACCATAATATGTATATGATATTAACTTATTCAGTCCATGACAATCAGTCAATACCATGAATGATCAGCATTCAGCATTTGTGTATAGTGTACTGTAAAATAATATATTAAATTAATGGTTTTCACTGGGAATATAAGGGTTTATATAAAATGCAAAAGCCAATATGACAGGTATTACAGTGAGTCCAACACTGTCCTAGCCAACCAAAAACATATCATGCTGTTTGGAGATTGACCCGTACTAGCACTCTTTTTTATTTTTATGATATCTCATATTTATTGATGGTATGTTTATACCTATTTTCTTTTTATTTTTTTTATCCCTTCCTGTGATTCCATGTGTATATATTTTTTAGATTGAAGCGCTGCAACTATAATAGAAACTATCATAACAAGGGATAGAATATTTGGCCGTATATGGTACACAGGAGAGGGGAGACAACAATTTTTTTATACAGTGGCGCCACCGCTTAACTGTCGCCATAGCTAGCTTACTCGCTTACTAACTTAGCTCGAGCACAACCTCCCCACAGCGCATGCTCCATTTCGCAGGCTCCATTACCATCCATGCCACCAATAGCGGAAGTTGAACCTTTACTATGTTGCTATGACGTATAGGGGAGACCAACCAAGGTACGGTTCAGTTTGAATCCGGCCGAACAAGTGTTGCACATGAGCGAACTACTTTTCATATGCTCTGTCCAGATAAACAGGGAAAGTTATCTCTAGATAATTCTTTTTAACGTTAGGCCAACAGAGGTATTATGCAGACTAGAAAAGTAATGGAACAGAGGTATTATGCAGACTAGAAAAGTAATGGAAATGTTCGGTAAACATCTATTTTACTGTATATGATGTCACTTCCGGCGATGTGCGCGAAGGCCCCGAATCAGGTCAAAAAATCTGACGATGGCTGGGATGTTATTAGACCCCCATCGAGGTGGTTGGCTTGAGCAGCAATTCGCCTCGAGACAAAGTGTCGTCTGCTTATAGTTCAGTGGGAGCTTTTCGCAGCAGTCAGTCTACAGTTTTCAGGCTGATCAGACGTATATAATAAAGTATGAAAAAAAGTACTTCCTGGACATGTGAAGTGTCAATCCATGATAATATTCTAGACGCCTACAGATAACAGTAGAAATAGTACAGATCCTGTGGTATGTAGACACACAACTTCGTGGCGTCAACAGAACTTTCTAAAAATAGACACTGCCAAAGAAGTGACAGAAAACTGGACTTTTGTGCTTTTCTAAGAAACTCTTTATCCTGATGGCTGGATCTATGGCTTTAGATTTTGACTAAGGGACTTTTAATACATCATAGTGAAGAGATCTGGGAATAGTGCTGTGGTAGCAGACTGCTTTGGAGGCTGACAGATATATCAGAGGCCGAGTACTGCGGTTCCATCGTGGGTTCCTGCACAGAGATCCAGAGGGATGCAGGGCTAGTCGTTTTTTCAACATCCGTAAGTGTATACCTAGAATAAAACATGAATATTTTATGTTTATTAGGGCTACTATCGGCTCTGACTTGTATATTGATGCATCTCTATATCAAGTAGAAATAGTGTTTTGAACCGGAGTGTCGGATGCCCTGATGATTCACTCTACAAAAATTAAGAAAATTAACAGGCAGGTTTGCCACCATAGGTACGAAATCCTAGGAATCAAGGCCAGCAATTAGCAGGGCAGTCCATTTCGACCATAGCAACCTTTTTGAAACTTTGGCGGTTCTTTTCTCTACTCCTTATCTTATTTTACATGGTTGATCAACCCACAGTAGCAAGTAATGCACTTGTGATATATGTTTAGTATATTACAAACTTAAACATAAATGATCGGACTCAAATTGTATCACAACTGGGTGATCCAAGTGCATTGCTCTAATAAAATTATCAACAATTTTTATAATTTTTATCCTTTTTATCTCCCATTTTGATCAATTTTAATTTTAGCTAGGCTCATCCTTGTCAGCCTATATGTTAATTATAATTTTCTCACATATATATCTAAATTTCTGATGAATGATATATTACAAACATGCATTTTATTTGCACTTAAAATTATCTTATTTGCATATATACATTCTTGACTTTCTGACTATTCAAACTTCAATATCCTTTTGAGTACTGATTGTACAATAGGTCAGACACTGTGCAAATCACCGGGGTCCTAATTTCCTTCCTTCTGGAAGTTATAGTGGTTGTCGGATCATCTGTCTTGATGGTACTGGGACACACTGTGGTCATGACACAACAGCTGCATTGACCCATATATCTCCCGCAGGTTTACAGATGTAAATCTGCAGTGTGGTAATAACAATCTGACTGAACACATGAGAACCACACAGGAGAGAAATTCTACTAGAGCTGACTGCGTTAGCACAGCTGTACAGGACAGGGTAATCTGATTCCACATATGAGAACCCATACTGGTGAGAAACTCTACAAGTGTCAACTGTGCGAGTACAGTTGTACAAGAGATGGTAGTCCGACTAAACACATGAGAAGTCGTACTGGAAAGAAACTTACAAGTGTTCAGTATATGAATACAGGTATACCATGCAGCGTAGACTGACTCAACACATGAGAACTCATACTGGAGGAAAACCCTACAAGTGTCGAATGTGAGTACACGGGTGTACAGTGCATGGTAGTATGAATCAGCACATGCAAACTCGTACTGGAGAGAAACCCTCCAAGTGTCCGGCCTGTGAGTACAGGTGTACACAACAAGCCCATTTGACTAGACACATGAAAACTCATACTGGAGAGAAACCATTCGAGTGTCCGACCTGTGAGTACAGGTGTACGCAACAAACCCATCTGTCTAGACACATGAAAACTCATACTGGGGGGAAACCCTTCAGTGCCCGGCCTGTGAGTACAGGTGTACACAACAAGCCCATCTGACTAGACACATGAAAACTCATACTGGAGGAAAATCCTTCAGTGTCCGGTCTGTGAGTACAGGTGTACACAACAAGCCCATCTGACTAGACACATGAAAAATCATACTGGAGAGAAACCTTCTGTTCAGTGTCCGGCCTGTAAGTACATAACAAGCCCATCTAACTAGACACTTGAAAACTCTCACTGGAGAGAAATCCTCCCAAGTGTCCGGCAGGTGTACACACCAAGCCCATCTGACTAGACACATGAAAACTCATACTGGAGACAAACCCTTGAGTGTCCGGCCTGTGAGTACAGGTGTACACTGGAGAGAAACCCTTGAGTGTCCGGCCTGTGAGTACAGGTGTACACAAGCCCATTTGACTAGACACATGAAAATTCATACTGGAGAGAAACCATTCGAATGTCCGGCCTGTGAATACAGGTGTACACAACAAGCCCATGTGACTAGACACATGAAAACTCATACTGGAGAGAAACCATTCGAATGTCCGGCCTGTGAGTACAGGTGTACACAACAAGCCCATCTGACCAGACACATGAAAACTCATACTGGAGAGAAACCCTTCAGTGTCCGGTCTGTGAGTAGAGGTATACACAACAAGCCCATCTGACTAGACACATGAAAACTCATACTGGAGAGAAACCCTTCAGTGTCCGGCCTGTGAGTACAAGCGTACACAACAAGCCCATCTAATTAGACACATGAAAACTCCTGTGTACACAACAAGCCCATCTGACTAGACACATGAAAATTCATACTGGAGGGAAACCCTTAAGTGTCCGGTCTGTGAGTAGAGGTGTACACAACAAGCCCATCTGACTAGACACATGAGAACTCATATTGGAGAGAGACCTTTGAGAGACCGGCCTGTGAGTACAGGTATACACAACAAGCCCATCTGACTAGACACATGAAAACTCATACTGGTGAGAAACTCTTCAGTGTCCGGCCTGTGAGTACAGGTGTACACAACAAGCCCATCTGACTAGACACATCAAAACTCATACTGGAGAGAAACCATTCAGTGTCCGGCCTCTGAGTACAGGTGTACACTACAATCCCATGTGACTAAACACTTGAAAACTCTCACTGGAGAGAAGCCCTCCAAGTGACCGGCCTGTGAGTACAGGAGTACACAACAAGCCCATCTGACTAGACACATGAAAACTCATATTGGAGAGAAACCCTTCAGTGTCCGGCCTGGGAGTACAGCTGTACACAACAAGCCCATCTGATTAGACACATGAAAACTCATACTGGAGAGAAAGCCTTGAGTGTCCGGCCTGTGAGTACAGGTGTACACAAGCCCATTTGACTAGACACATGAAAATTCATACTGGAGAGAAACCCTTCAGTGTCCGGCCTGTGTGTACAGGTGTACACAACAAGCCCATGTGACTAGACACATGAAAACTCATACTGGAGAGAAAACCTTCAGTGTCCGGTCTGTGAGTAGAGGTATACACAACAAGCCTATCTGACCAGACACATGAAAACTCATACTGGAGAGAAACCCTTCAGTGTCCGGCCTGTGAGTACAAGTGTACACAACAAGCCCATCTGACTAGACACTTGAAAACTCTCACTGGAGAGAAACCCTCCCAAGTGTCCGGCAGGTGTACACACCAAGCCCATCTGACTAGACACATGAAAACTCATACTGGAGAGAAACCCTTGAGTGTCCGGCCTGTGAGTACAGGTGTACACAAGGTGTACACTGGAGAGAAACCCTTCAGTGTCCGGCCTGTGTGTACAGGTGTACACAACAAGCCCATGTGACTAGACACATGAAAACTCATACTGGAGAGAAACCATTCGAATGTCCGGCCTGTGAGTACAGGTATACACAACAAGCCCATTTGACCAGACACATGAAAACTCATACTGGAGAGAAACCCTTCAGTGTCCGGTCTGTGAGTAGAGGTATACACAACAAGCCCATCTGACCAGACACATGAAAACTCATACTGGAGAGAAACCCTTCAGTGTCCGGCCTGTGAGTACAAGCGTACACAACAAGCCCATCTGATTAGACACATGAAAACTCCTGTGTACACAACAAGCCCATCTGACTAGACACATGAAAATTCATACTGGAGGGAAACCCTTAAGTGTCCGGTCTGTGAGTAGAGGTGTACACAACAAGCCCATCTGACTAGACACATGAAAACTCATATTGGAGAGAGACCTTTCAGTGACCGGCCTGTGAGTACAGGTGTACACAACAAGCCCATCTGACTAGACACATCAAAACTCATACTGGAGAGAAACCATTCAGTGTCCGGCCTCTGAGTACAGGTGTACACTACAATCCCATGTGACTAAACACTTGAAAACTCTCACTGGAGAGAAACCCTCCAAGTGACCGGCCTGTGAGTACATGTCTACACAGCAAGCCCATCTGACTAGACACATGCAAACTCATACCTGAGAGAAACCATTTAAATGCCCTGTATATGTATTCACATCAGAGTACTCTGAAATTTGACATGAAGATTCACATTGGGAACTGATAAGGTTCTGTAAGGGTGTATGTGAGTAGGCTCAGCCATTGGTGGGTGTAGGCGTAGGGGGTTACCAGTGTACATATCAGCTAGAGTGGAATCATGAGGTACATGATATGTTAGTATATTTGTAACCGGCGGTGTGGATTTGTATATTTTAATAAAAACTTTGGAACACAGTGTTACATATATTCTGTGAGTTGTTTAACAACATGGCTGGTCTTACACTGAAATAACTTAGCTCACCCAAAGTCAAGTGCGAGGGAATGAATGAATGAAACAAGGCCATAGCCATGGGTGAAACTTTGTTAGACAACCTTCGTAACACGGCACAGTACAGGCAACATTCGACGAACAAGATTGTACGCCAGCCCGAGGACGTATATCTATTTTGAGAAACGTTATTATCTAGCAGATTCGATAAGCATATTCTCCAAACAGAATGACACAATGATGCACATGACGACTCGTGTCAGGTGAACTATTCAGATGTTCAAAATGTGATTTAGGTCTACAATGCTGTCAATCAAAATATACACAGCACGTGGAGGAAACTTTGACATAATGGTACACCCTCACGTGAATAAGTCGTACAACCTCTGACAATAGGAGACTGAAGGTGATAAACGAGAGTTTGATAATGTAGGTCACACTTGGGATAATCCAAGAGAGACTTCGACATAATGGATGACATTCTCAAGTTGTCATGTCGCACAACCTCTGAGAATAGGAGACTGTAAAGCTGGAACACGGTAATTAAACAATGGGAACACATTTAGATTAAGGATACTAAGTCCTCCTGCTGACACTTTTACTCACCCTTCAGAATTTGTCTTCATACAGCTAAAAGTATGCCTTATAGCCATGGTACTGTATATATTTGTTGAAAGCGCAACTCTTAAGGATTCCAAATATATAAATGTATTCACTGTAAATCTGTAAGTTTTGAAGTGTTCGAATTTGAAAAAAAAGTTAGCCTTTTTTAATTGGCTATTTTCAAAAATGTATTCAACGTATCTTAACTTACATCTAGAAGACGAATCCAACTGAAAACCTGTGACTTGGTTTTGTCAATGTGGTCTTGTTCTTATTCTATGTACATTTAATTCAACTTAAAAATTCAAAACTGTGATTGCTTTATTCATAAAGAAATATTCCATTAAATGTCAATATTTCTGGTTGGAGTTATGTTCTACATGAAATAATAAAGGAATTTACGATAAGCTGAATACTTTTTTAAAACAGCATTTAAAAAATTTACATTAAATATTTAATTAATTTTCTTTTTAAATCCAAATATCTTTACAATCTACAGGTTTACAGTGAAAGAATGTATATATTTCGAATCCTTAAGAAATGTGCTTTCACATATATACATTACCATAGCTATGAGGCATACTTTTAGCTGTACAAAGGCATGAGTGTGTAAAAGTGTCTGCGGGAGAGCTTAGTATCCCTAATATTATTCAGAATTACTCTAGTATTTGGTTCTGCTGTGTTGGGATAAGTAATAGCTCTGTCCTATGACTAGTAGTGGTTCCTTCACTTGATTGGCTCATCGATCTTCATGTGATATTTCAGAGGAAGTCCTGTTCACCTGCAATTCTGTAATATTCATCGACGAGTGAATGTAACTTTCCAATGACGTCACAGCCGACGCCTGTCCCGTGACTGAAGTGACTCAGAACAACCGACAACAGTTTATAACATGTTCACCAACGGAATAATCATCTTCTGTAAATATTTAATATTTTCGGTGTCCAATCCAAACTCATTGTGATTGTTTCATATAATATAACGTGTTATTACAGTTCGTTTCGTTTAATAAAACAATTTTGTTATTCCAATTCAGTAAATACCTGGTACAAATGAATTATGACCACGATATATCAGCCTTGGTGAATGGTGGTTTTCTCTGGTCCATAAAAGGTCGTTTTCGGAATCAGATAATTTGTATACTATTATATGAGCAACGGAGATTCCTTCGATTCACCTGCAATACTTACTTTATTACATACCGGTACAAACATATTGTTGTATCTGTACAACATTGAAGTTAGTTGTCAATCATTCTGTACATTGACAAACAAATTACGTGAGCTATACACTTTTCACTGCTATAATAGATTTAAGCAGAATGATCTATTGGATTGAACCGACACATTTTTTTGATATGCATTAACAGACAATGTAATCTGTTCAATAGTCACTCTATTATAGAATATTTTATCAGTACTATACTGAGTTATTTGTAAATTATCCTATGCCCTAATTGATTTTCACTCTTGGTAAACAGACTATCGTTATCCCATAATTTGACAGACAAGCTGTTTGCATACAGCAATCAAGAAGGGTGACATTCCTGTACTATATTGGCATAGTTAAAACGTAAATAATATAGTTGTCACATAGATCACAGTTATATAGCTTGGGATTAAAACGTTCCAAATTGAATGTGAACTATTCATAGATCAGTAAAACGAGTTACTTGTACATCACTGACATAAATTGTCATCTGACAGTCAATGTTAGCTACAAATTATATATTCTATTACAAATCTATGGTTGTATATCTTTGTACAAAATTGAAGTCAGTGTTCAATAAATCTATACAATGGCAGACAATTTGAACTGTGACTTGTTCATTCTAATATAGACAGAATGGTCTATATGTACTACATTGACCTAATGTTTTATTCATTTTACACAATGTGAGACATTCACCACTCATTCTATTATAGACAATAGGATACACTATCTGCACTGTACTGAGTTTCTGGTCAGTCATTTTATGCCCTAACAGATATTCATGTTTCTTTAGGTATCCATAGTAATCATTCATTTCATGCTTTTACAGAAAAACTCTTCATCTTTAACTAATCAAGAAGAGTGATATTCCTGTTATCACTGTTAACACTTGTGATTCTCGGTTAAATTACCGATGACAAAACAATATCCAACAAATTCAATGAATATTTAGTTCGGTGGCATCGAACCTAGATTCACAAATTTCAAATACCACAACAAACTTAGATGAATATTTAGGTCCTCAAATCCCTGAAAACTTCATATTCTCAACTGTGCGGTCAAGAGACGTTAAATCTGTTATAATGGGAGTGAAGTCTGCTGCACCTGGAGTAGACGGTATACGCACGTCCCTGATCAAACTAGTTTCCGATTATATTTGTCTTCCCCTGCCAAACATCATTAACTTATCGTTTTACAGTTCCAGGTTGTATGAAATTAGCTAAAGTAACAACGATTTACAAATCCGGTGATATTTACTCTTTCGAAAATTACAGGCCAATGTTCGTCCTCCCATGCATGCTTCGGCAAAATTCTCGAAAATCTTGCTGGAAATGATGTCCTACAATTCATAGAAAACAATGACAATCTCATCCAACAAATATGGATTAAGAGAAAACCACCCCACAAACCTTGCAGCATGAGCTTTGTTTGACAAATTAGTAGCCGCAAAAGAAGCAAAACTATTCGGTATTGTCACATTTCTTGATCTGTCCAAAGCGTTCGATATTGTGAATCATAATATACTACTATCCAAGCTGAATCATTATAGATTTCGTTTTTTACCCAATGATTGGTTCAGAAATTACCTGTCCAACGTATTACAAAGCGTTTCATTTAATGGTAAACTATCTCAATCCATACAAATTAACTGTGGCGTACCACAGGGGTCAATTCTTGGCCCAATACTATTTCTGATTAATATTAATGACATCAGCAATGAAACTAATTCCCTCTAGACCATACTCATTGCAGATGACACAAGTGTTGTGTACTCTGGTAAAAACATTGCTGATTGCTATGGCCATAGAATTAGGTGAACTTTATAACTGCTTCTCGTAGAATCGATTATCTCTGAATATATATATAAAAAAATCTATATGTATGCTAGTCAAACCAAACATAAAGTTACCACCAGGCCCTTTGCCTCCTCTGTTACTCTGTTAATCTCTGTAATGAAAATTGATGTAAAAAAAGAAATTTAAATTTCTTGTCCTCACGTTCAGTGATAGCTTAGAATGGACAGCTCATATTGACTATATATGCAAAACTATATCGAGAAACAGGGGTCATCAATCATATTGAACATTTGATAAACAAAAGAACACTCTATATATTATACTACACGGTGATCTTTCCATATCTGTGATATGGTAACGTCCTTTTGGGAAACACATATCCAACACATTTGAATCCGCTGATTATACTCCAAAAGCGTGCGATCCAATAAACATGAACATACCCAACCACTTTTTCATCATTTACAAATGTCACCACTACTCGGTTTGAACCAATATTGTGCTTACCCGTGACCCAGAACAGGAAATTACGTACCGCGGGTAACAGGAAATTACATAACGGGAAATTACGTAACGGGATATTACGACACATGACCTACTTATGAGGAAATTACCGTCGGCACGAGGTGTCGGGCTTGTTCCACTACTCCTGTTCATGTTGCGTTGTGACTGGTACGTGGTATTGGGGAAGGAGGTGGGGAGCAATCACGAGAACTATTTCGTTGTCAGGGTGACAAGCCGATAGGCCGCGAGCTGTCATTCACAAGTCCAGGCCAATCTCAAGCTCGCTCAGACAACTATATCTTTTATCGATAGATACACTGCCTCGCGAAGATGTGCAAGAATTGTTCCCTGTCTGTTTTCGGTTCCGTACTGTGGCCCATCAGGGCCATCCCCGTTTTCTATCAATTTTCTATTTTTCTTGATCTATTTCCGAAGAAAGCAAATTAATCTAGGTTTTACTTGTATTTTCAAGACATCAACTGCATTCCCATCGAACTCGTAGCACGTTTTCCCTTTGCAAGGACGTTAAAAAAGGAAAATTCAAGACAAAATCGAAGAAAAAACTACCAAATTGTTGAAAAATACCAAATATAATTTCCTCCGCGGATGTAACATTTTTTACGCGGATATAATATTTTCTCCGCAGATTCAATATTTCCTCTGTGGAAATAGAAGAAAAGAAATGGCCGTAATGGGCCATGTTTTATAGATACTCGTGTACGATGAGCCCTCGGCTACAGTTCTGAAGTAGTGTGCCCCGCCTAGCAACACTCAAATCAATGTAGACTTAAAATACCTCCCGGTAAAATCGTCCCACCAACCACCCGAATTTTTACGTGTCTTGTCTCCACAAAACCCAACTCTGGATTGGATAAATTGCACAAGCGTTCCGCTTCGGACCGCCCCAGTTAGGAGATCTAGCCGGAGGTCGGTCAACATGGTCAATCTCCTGGCATACGGCCAGTCCCGGCTCGCCAAGGATCAACAGTCTTCCGAGCAGTCTCGAAAATCGCTGTTTCAAATGAAACTCTTGTCGATACAAGAGTGACAAGAGTGATACAGTAGTCGAATTCAAAATGGCAACCGTGGTCAACACGTAACAATTTCAAAGAAACTCGACATTGTACAAAAGAGTGGACGCACTCACTAGGCTCGATTCTGACTGATATTGCGAAATCTTTGAATCAAAATGAATATTAAATATAACTTTGAGTACAAGTTTCAATAGTGTATATGTTGTTGTAGTTTTGTTGGCACGATTGAGTCTAAAATCGTTTCACTGCGTGAAGCTAATTTTGGCTATCTCTGATGCCTCTTACTCGACTGTCGAGTGAACTTAGGGATACAGTTGAACTTGATGTATGTGTACACCCAACACGTCAACCTACACAGGGGTGGGGGTGTCATGATCCATTATTCAGAACCTCACACAATGGGGAGATCCAATTATTCACAAAATAGTTTCTGCATTCATCCACATGGGAAAACGTCGTTCTTCCGTTCCTAGTGTGGTAAACTTATCGCAACTGAGAATGCTGAAATTATGTTATATGATTTCAGAATACAAATACCACGTTGATTAGTCAAATAGAAGAACTGCTGATCGCCCATACTGAAGAGATCCCCCTCGATTGTGTACACAACCATCACTGATCATCTAGGACATGCTTCAAGAACCTGGTATTTGATAATAATAATAATAATAATAATAACAATAATCTTTATTTAAATTCGATAACCCCATAGGAACAGGCCTATTTTCATGGGGGTCGAAGGCTAAAACAATTTACATAATGCAGCGCAAACAATATATAGAGGATAAAACAAGGTAGAATACATTAATACTATATACACTGAATTAATAATTGTCTATTACTCAGATATTTAAAGCAAGTATGTACAGTAAAACAGAGATAAAGTTATTAATATTTTACATAATCTAAAACAGCACACTATTTGATAGAGAAAAGGCTGATAAAAGAGATTATTAAAAAAGACAGAAAAAATAGATAAATAAATGAATGAAAAAAAAATAATAAAAAAAAATAAATAAATAAAATAAAAAAAAATAAAAAAATGAAAAATGAAAAAGAATAAAAAATAAAAATAAAATTATAATAATAATAATAAAATAGATAAAAGATAAAAATATATATAATAAAATTCTACAACAACAATTGGCTGCATAGGACCAAAGAAATAGCCCGTCATAGAAACGATAAAGTAATATTTCATACACTTAAAAATTGGCTAAGATAGAACTTTGTACAACTCCGTTTAAAAGCGTCGACAGATGGTGAATTTTGTATATTGAGAGGTAGTTCGTTAAAAAGTTGGGCTCCGTTTACTCTAAAAGACTGTTTGTACAATTCAGTCCTTGCAAAGAGGATATTTAAAACTTGTTTTGTAGAAGATCTTAATGTCCTGCCACTTTGGTGATACTTAAAAAAATTTGACATGTATGTAGGTGAAGGACCATTAAGGCATTTGTACACAGATAAAACAGTAACATATTTAAGCCTAAAAGATAAAGGGTACCAGGAAAGCTGCTTATACAGTTCCAGAGAGCTCACGTAGTTATCGCAGTTTAATATTAATCTCATGGCACGTTTCTGCAAAGTTTCCAATCAGTCCATGCGTGCCTGAGATCGTGGGCCCCATATTAAAAGACAATAATCCAAGTGCGGGAGAATAAAACTGTTGTAAAACTGCCTCCGAGCATGATACGGTAAAAAATGTTTTATTCTTGCCAACAGAAATAGTTTTGGCTTGACTTTATTCACAGTCATATTAATATGTCGTTCCCAAGACAGACTGTTTTCAACAATTACTCCCAGTATCTTTTGGTGATCCACATTGTTTAAAGTTTCTTCTTTGAGCACCAAATCAAGAGAGAGCTTAGGTAGATGGGATCGTTTTTGGTGAGTAGTGACTAACATACATGTGGTCTTCTCTGCGTTTGCACACATTTTATTGTTCGAACACCAATAGTTTACACCAGAGAGACCACTGTTCAGTTTTCGTTCAATCTCTGGAATACATTTGGCTGCAGCATGCAGCGAAGTATCGTCAGCAAAAATGTCACTTTCGCACTCAGTTGTATGCAGAGGCAGGTCGTTAATGTAGAGAATGAAGAGTAGAGGACCCAGAATTGAACCCTGTGGGACACCAACCTCTATTCCGACTTTATCAGATTGAGTCCCCTGAACACTGACACACTGCTGTCTGTTATCCAAATAGGATTTGAAGAAATCAAGCGCTGAATTTTTAACTCCATAGATATATAATTTCTTAAGCATGGTCAAATGGTCTACCATGTCGAACGCTTTGCGAAGATCAAGGAAGACTGCTCCAATAATGTTACCTTGATCTATTTGAGAGGTCCAGGAGTCCATCAAGTTGGTTAGAGCTGTTTGGCAAGAGTGAAAGGCGCGAAATCCCGATTGCCTCCCATACACCAGGTTATTTGTTTCCAAATAAAACACTAAATGTTCATGCACATGGCGTTCAAGTATCTTTGAAAGTGTGGGAAGTACACTAATTGGGCGATAATTACTTTTGCAATTTTCCAAATTTGTGGGAATATTCCAGTTTTAATACAAGAGTTAAATATATGATAACAGCTGCACAATCGATAACTTGTTAGTAATATGGCGACTCGTACTGAAGTGGAACCATACAAGTGCCCAGTGTGTGAGTACAGTTGCACAAGACCTGGGTATTCTGACCAGACACAAGAGAACTCATACTGGAGAGTAACCATTCAAGTGTCCAATGTGTGAGTAAAGTTGTACATTAAAGAGAAATCTGATCAGACAACCCATACTGGAGAGAAATCTTTGAAGTGTTCCTATGAAAATAAAATATGGTCAATTCCATTGGGGGGTACATGTTTCGTCACGGGTGCGACATGTTTCGTCACGGGTGCTACATGTTTCGTCACGGGTGCTACATGTTTCGTCACGGGTGCTACATGTTTCGTCACGGGTGATACACTTGGTAAAATGCAATTTGATTATCCTTTATAAACCATAGAAAATGAACAATTTGGATGACGATATTTAACAGCTCAATCAAATAAATACACTATGAACAATTTCAAACACAAACACTATGTAACTATTAAGGTGTAAAAAAAAATCAACATGTTCTAACAGAAAAGTCAAGATTCATGCTTCAATTCACTTAAGATCTCATCACTATATACAATGTCACAGAAATGATCAAAAAGGGATATCTACTGTGTATATCCATAATTCTGCTGTACTATTCAGAGTTTAAACTATTATCGTAAACTTTAATTCAGTAGAACAGTTCTACATGTATATTATCAAAACATGACTGACCATCGATTTGACATAAATTAATCCACTCGAGGAACAATAGTAATTGATAGGCTACCCTGAGACACACTAGAATGCAGAGTGAAGTAATAGAACTGCTCTTGTAGGGTAAGATAAGCAATTTGTAATGGGTCTGTTTTGAAAATAATCATGATAATGTGGCTGCGACCGCTCAATGTCGGATATTCCAACTGTCTTAGAACCTGATGTTGTTCGATCCAGGATATGTCTTTCTTTTCATTTTTCATGACTATCCTGTCTGATTTTTAATGATTTCCGGTTTTCCGGAGACCTTCACTTCTGACCTTGAACTAAAGTTTGGTACCGATACCTGACATATAATCTTCCCTTAATGTAAATAATGACACAAAAAATTTTTAAAATGTGACTTTGAACAATTTCCTGATTTTGGGATCATAGTGGCCTTACACCTTTTGACCTTGACCTAAATTTGGCTTGTGACAAATCTTTCGCCCCCAATAAATCCAGTGTTGCAAAATTGAAGTCACGTAGTGCTTTTCTGGTTGAACTGCTTTGCATGAAATATCATCACGGGTGCTACACTCGCAGATATAGCGCCCGTGACAACATAAACTCTAGCCCGTGACACTAATTAACCAGGCTAATTAAACAACAGGAAATTATTTCCAGGATAATATCATTGGGTATTATCAACAAAAAATAAAAAAGAGTCAACACGAAATTTTGCAATACATTTCTTTCGTTGCTAATATCAATAATTATAGAAAAAAACGTCACGGGCGCTACAGCAATATTTTCAGATGTCTAAGTCACATTATGCAATTTAAAATTAATAATTACGAAATTCTTTTGATAACTATGAGAAGACTAGTCATTTGTATGATAAATTATAACAACAAACGTTTGACCCCAAGTATCTGGGGTATTATTTCTCATGAATTCAAAATATATTGAAATTGGCCACCTATTTAGTGAAATTATTGCAGACTGTAGGGGGCGCCACTGAGCATGAAGTCAATTGTTTAGTACGTTTTCTTGTTGCTCTTAACAGCGCAGGGTACCTACTACACAACTGTGTCAGAGTTATCACGGTAATTGGAGCTTAAGAATTTGGAGGTTAAGTAGGCCTACCTAGTTATGTGGAATTGACCATATATAGTGAATTGTCTTCCCGTTTGACGTTATCATTTGTCCATTCTTTTTAAATTTACCCAATTTATCAATTTATATTAGAAAAATGTTTCAATTTTCATTTATAAATGTCCGATATGCAGAAACATTACAAATAAACACAAATTATTTCGTGGACTTTTTCCTCTTCGTTTACACATTTGGTTTCCAAATCTTATAATGCCCTTGTATTAGTGGCGCGCAAGAGTGCAGATAGGCTTTTTCTGCGATTTGGGGTTGCAGCAAAATTGATCTATTCTCCTCGTGGCAATGCCATTATGGAGTGAGATCTGGAAGGTAATTCATTTAGTTGAAAGCTGATGACTGTGTGATCGAGATTTATAAGATGATAGATATCAGCCTGTTCGAAGTTTCACTTAATCTATATAATTATCTTTGTCACAGTTTAGTGCTTACAGATAAACAACAACAACATAGAGCAACACTACCGTAAGTCATGAAGTATTCTTTTTACATCAAGCGTTATAGTTCTGTCTCTGCTGGAACTCTAATCTATTCGGCATAGTTTGCACTCATGCTATAATTTAGCGTTTTCAACCCGATAAACAAGGCCCGCATCTCGATTATCTCCCCTTCACACTAAACTAAGCGTACTTGTATGGGCGAATGTGGTTGATCTGTAACTACCGAGTTTTACCACCGACAACTTCAGTTGGTTCAAATGAATACAAATGTTTCATTTCAAACTTGCCAACGTATGTCGCTTCCTCGGAGTCGGAAAGTTTGAGAAACTTGGAATAATAAATGTCGCCCAGTTTTCTTCTTTTTCTTTCCCTTTAATTTTTTTATTATTTTATTTTATTCTTTTTTGGCAGCTCGAAACAAATAGACGGCTCTGTTTATGAAAATTTCCAAGAAATATATATGCAAAGGTTTAAGTTTGGACGAATAGGTGATCCGCTACTGTTGATGATCCGTTTTTGTCGTACTAACTGTAACTTTCCTCATTATCTCCCGCAATTGCTGTCCGTCTGTGTGTGTTTGTGTGCGTGTCAAAAATTTCTTGTTCCACAAGAACCCCAATAGCGTCCAGTCAATCAACTCCAAATTTTCACTGAAGACATTGACAAAATAGTTATCTTGATATTGATACATTTTGAGGTCAGTAGGTCAAGGTCACAGAACCTAGAACTGAATATAAAACTATCCAGTGTGTATATCGAGTTCTGATTTAGAAAACATCTGGATGTGATCTTGAAGAGACTTTCTTTTTTAAGTAATATCCTTTCGAACCTGACAGTAGTTTATTGAAGGTCGAGTCCAATAACTTGTCTGTACTCTATATTATTCAACAACCTTCTCAAAATTTCATAGATTGTTTTGCCGATATAATGGCAATGAAACCAATTATTATCCCCCTCCTACACCCTAACCAGTTGATATAGAATCGCGACCTCTGTGTGTGTGTGCGTCACAAATTCTTGTTGGCCATGTTAGCATGATATCTTAAGAACAACTTAGTCAATTCAGTGCAAAAGTTTTACAGAAGATGTATTGTACAAATATCTATCACGCTATTAATGCCAGGGTCAGTAATTCAAAGGTCAAGGTCACAGCACCCAGGAACTGCATGAATTTAACCTTATCTGGAATACATCTTCAACTAATGATTTACCAAACATCGTAAAACTTTACTGGAGTGCTAACCATCTGATTCCAAAAGACCTATTTATTTTTAGATCAAATGCCAAGGTCATTACTCTCCAAGATGCCCAGATCTATAGTTACATGTATTATCAACCAATCTTCCCAAAACTTCAAAGCTATGTGGCTCATTCGATTCCTAAGTTCTTAGCCTATTTACCTTAGATCAAAAGGTGAATAGTGCAATATCACTTCATTCCAAAGCTTATAATATCACATATCTGTATTGTATGTTGAGTTCAAATTCAATGGAATACATGTGATTCCAAGAATCTTATTGATTTGTGTCACAAACTGGACTGGTTGCATTGGTGTGGAGAATAACTGTGTCGCTGTGTGGGGAACTCTTTGCACATGCCTACAGGTAACTAGGTTCATGATGCAATGTTACATTTACTGTGGTAATTTGATAAGAGCAAGGCACATCCTTATCAGTTCAATTGCAAGGCATACCTAAACTAGATGCTTAACGCAGTGATTCTGGATTATAACTAGCAAATTTGAATCTCGGGGGGTCCTCGAAAATCACTATTTCAAATGAAACTCCCTAAATCGCGAAATTTATCTTGGTGGAGATAGGGCTGTGACACCCTGAAAAATAAAAAATTGAGACTCCGCGTTTTAAAATTCTAGCGAAAGCCTTTGTAATTAATTAACATAAATCGTGTACACTGCAAGTACCCCATAATTACAGGAATCTATAAGACATTTCGATGCAACCAGGGATACTATAATACATTAATATGTATGTTGGTCTAGTTTTGTAGGAGAACGTTCTACTCTTCAGCTTGTGATAAACTTAAGGCACCTGGGAATGCTAAAATTGTTTTATATGATTCCAGAATACACAGACAAAGTTGATTGATCAATTGAACGAACAGATAACAGCACATACCGAAGAGATCTACTCCAATTGTACACAACCATCACTGATCATCTAGAACACACATCCAATACCCGGTTTTCGACTACAGCTGTACGAAGAATCGACATCTTGATAGTAATATGGCGAGTCGTACTGACGAGAAACCCCACAAGTGCTCAGTATGTGAGTACAGGTGTAAATTACATGGTAATCTGACTAATCACATGAGAACTCATACTGGAGAGAAACCCTACAAGTGTCAGCTGTGTGAGTACAAGTGTAAATTACATGGTCATCTGACTAATCACATGAGAACTCACTCTGGAGAGAAACCCTACAAGTGCTCAGTATGTGAGTACAGGTGTAAATTACATGGTAATCTGACTAATCACATGAGAACTCATACTGGAGAGAAACCCTGCAAGTGTCAGCTGTGTGAGTATAGGTGTACAATACCGGGTAATCTGACTCAACACATGAGAACTCATACTGGAGAGAAACCCTACAAGTGTCAGCTGTGTGAGTATAGTTGTTCTACACAGGGTAATCTGACTCAACACATGAGAACTCATACTGGAGAGAAACCCTACAAGTGTCAACTGTGTGAGTACAGGTGTGCAGTACAGAGTAATCTGACTCAACACATGAGAACTCATACTGGAGAGAAACACTACAACTACAAGTGCCCAGTATGCGAGTACAGGTGTACAAAACAGGGAAAACTGACCAGACACATGAGAACTCATACTGGAGAGAAACCCTACAAGTGCTCGGTATGTGAGTACAGGTGTACAATACAGGGTAGTCTGACTCAACACATGAGAACTCATACTGGAGAGAAACCCTACAAGTGCTCAGTATGTGAGTACAGGTGTAGAATGCAGTGTAATCTGACCAGACACATGAGAACCCACACTGGACAGAAACCCTACAAGTGTCAGCTGTGTGAGTATAGTTGTACAAGACAGGACAATCTGACTCAACACATGAGTACTCATACAGGACAGAAACCCTACAAGTGCCCAGTATGTGAGTACAGTTGTACAATACAGGGTAGTCTGACTCAACACATGAGAATTCATACGGGAGAGAAACCCTACAAGTGCTCAGTATGTGAGTACAGGTGTAGAACACAGGGAAGACTGACTAAACATATGATAACTCATACTGGAGAGAAACCCTACAAGTGCCCACTGTGTGGGTATAGTAGTACTACCTCAGGTAATCTGACTCAACACATGAGAACTCATACTGGAGAGAAACCCTACAAGTGCTCAGTATGTGAGTACAGGTGTACACAACAAACCCATCTGATTAGACACATGAGAATCCACACTGGAGAGAAACCATACAAATGTCAACTGTGTGAGTATAGATGTACTGTACAGGGTAGTCTGACTCAACACATGAGTACTCATACAGGAGAGAAACCTTACAAGTGTCAACCCTGTACAGTTGTACAAGACAGGTTATTCTGATTCAACATATGAGAACACATACTGGTGAGAATCTCTACTAGTTACCAATTTGAGTTCTACTACAAAGGCCACATGTGACATATCCATAGATATTGTGGATACTATTGACATATCCATAGATATTGTGGATACTATTAGTCAGGGAAATTACAATATAGAGACAGCCCTCAAGAAACAATTTATTCCCTCAACATGTATGCAAGAACTTAGAGATCTAGCCAATAGAAATGATCTGATAGTTAACACAGCAGATAAAAATCTAGGATTTTCTATCAATTCCACTAAATGGTATCATACAGAATGTATCAGACAGCTAAGTGATGACAGTACATGCATAGAACTACATGAAAATGATATACCAAACATTTTATCCAAATCAAAATCTGAATTAACTCGCATCACTTCTACCTATCTTGGCAAAACACAATATGACCAGCTATTAAGACACTTTGGCGATAGAAAACTAGAAGACATAGTCATTCCTACACTCAATCTGTTACCCAAGGTACATAAACTATCTGAGCCTGCAAGTTGTGACAATGAAATCCTTTTAAAAGGCATACCCATTATCAATGGCTTCAGCCATGTCATTGTTGAGCCATCCAGGTTATTGGCTACCATAATGAAAGATTTCATCTCCATATTAAGAATGAGATTTCTAGTACAGGATCTTCGATACCCTATCATACAGAACAGTGACCAAGTTCTAGCTGACCTCTGTAACATCAAGGTACCACCAGATGATATAGGATGGACACATTTTGTCACCTTTGATTTTGAATCCCTATATACAAACACTAAACGAGAATATGTCTATGAAGCCAAAGCCTTCCTCACAAATGAATCATATATATCTAGTAACCTACACTGTAAAAACGCTGAGTAAACGTTCAACCATAAAGTGGATGTAACTCGGTTGCAACCATAAACTGGTTCAACGTAGCACCAAGCAAATTTCAACGTTGAACTGAAATGAGGTTAAACGTACAACCACGAAAAGGTGTAACATTGAACTGAAAGGTAAAGGTTGAACCAGTTTCTGGTTCAACGTTTAACCATGGAAAACCCTGAACCAAAATTTGGTGTTACCTATAACCAATTACTGGTTCAACGTATAACCAGATTCAGGTTCAATGTTTTCTCAGAAATAGGTTCAACGTACAACCACATCAAGGTTAAACGTACAACCACATCAAGGTTTAACGTTGAACTGAAATGAGGTTAAACGTTCAACCACGAAAAGGTGTAACGTTGAACTGAAAGGTAAACGTTGAACCCGTTTCTGGTTCAACGTTTAACCATGGAAAACCCTTAACCAAAATTTGGTGTTACCTATAACCAATTACTGGTTCAACCTATAACCAGATTCAGGTTCAATGTTTTCTCAGAAATAAGTTCAACGTACAACCACATCAAGGTTAAACGTACAACCACATCAAGGTTTAACGTTCATCCAGATGCAGATTTAAATGAAATCTGCACCGGATTGTTGTGGTGCAAATTGTACATGTATTTGCAGATTTAGTTAAATTCTAAATTCTTGCAAATACATCGGAACCATATGAGCAACCAAGTTACATCCCAGTGTTATTTCTTGCAGTCATCAGTGAAAAGTATATCAACCTGTAAGAAAGTGAAGGATATTTCAGAACATACATCAACAAATACACACTAATTGAAATAAAATTAATATATTTAAATCATATTCGGATATAATCTAATAACAGATCTGATTTCTAACAATACGAATACCTAGCTTCATCTATATACAAGAGTTCATGTGGTATCGATATCTTTGCATATTTGTATCCCAAATCTGACGCCAGGGGGCGCTGCTTGGGGTGCGGCTATGAGTCGCTGGATGACGAATAAGGAACTGTGAACCGCGGTCTAACTTTATGAATGCTCTAAATAAACAGTAGACTGTTTGCAATCAAATGAACAACTAAAGATATGAAAAGCTAATATGTAAACATTGAATTCTACCAATTCATGAATCACAGAAACCACAAGTAACAGGGGTTACAATAATGGGGAAGGGAGTCTGGGGAGGTTTAGTAACATCCAAGATGGTACCACCTACAATAAGTTTGATGCCTCCTTTTCAACTGATGTTAGACTCATAACACTCCTCATCTAAGGAATGAAAACTTCAAGATGCAAAATGATTATCATGATTATTATTAACTTTTTTTTAGCTTACTGCTGTATGATGAAATATTACTGTATACATATGGCATAATTGTCTGTTAATATCACTGATCTGAAATATTTGAGTGAGCAAGTTAATTGCATTTTATCACAGTTTAGTTTTGGGACCTACATACATAGTTTATGTGTGTCCAACCTTCCTACACATAGTATAGGTGATCAGACTTCACACATCGACCTATGTATTCTGAGTACATGTTATATCACTGATTTGAGTGAGCTAGTTAATTGCATTTTATCACAGATTAGTTATGGGACCTACATACATAGTTTATGTGTGTCCAACCTTCCTACACATAGTATAGGTGATCGGACTTCACACAGCGACCTATGTATTCTGAGTACATGTTATATCACTGATTTGAGTGAGCTAGTTAATTGCATTTTATCACAGATTAGTTATGGGACCTACATACATAGTTTATGTGTGTCCAACCTTCCTACACATAGTATAGGTGATCGGACTTCACACAGCGACCTATGTATTCTGAGTACATGTAATATCAATGATTTGAGTGAGCTAGTTAATTGCATTTTATTACATATTAGTTGGGACCTATATACATAGTTTATGTGTGTCCAACCTTCCTACACAGAGTACAGGTGATCGGACTTCACACAGCGACCTATGTATTCCGAATACATGTATTGTAATATCACTGATCTGGGATATTTGAGTGAGATAGTTAACTGCATTTTATCAGATTAGTTATGGGACCTACATACATAGTTTATGTGTGTCCAACCTTCCTACACATAGTATAGGTGATCGGACTTCACACAGCGACCTATGTATTCTGAGTACATGTTATATCACTGATTTGAGTGAGCTAGTTAATTGCATTTTATCACAGATTAGTTATGGGACCTACATACATAGTTTATGTGTGTCCAACCTTCCAACACATAGTATAGGTGATCGGACTTCACACAGCGACCTATGTATTCTGAGTACATGTAATATCACTGATTTGAGTGAGCTAGTTAATTGCATTTTATCACAGATTAGTTATGGGACCTACATACATAGTTTATGTGTGTCCAACCTTCCTACACATAGTATAGGTGATCGGACTTCACACAGCGACCTATGTATTCTGAGTACATGTTATATCACTGATTTGAGTGAGCTAGTTAATTGCATTTATCACAGATTAGTTATGGGACCTACATACATAGTTTATGTGTGTCCAACCTTCCTACACATAGTATAGGTGATCGGACTTCACACAGCGACCTATGTATTCTGAGTACATGTAATATCAATGATTTGAGTGAGCTAGCTAATTGCATTTTATCACATATTAGTTGGGGCCTATATACATAGTTTATGTGTGTCCAACCTTCCTACACAGAGTATAGGTGATCGGACTTCACACAGCGACCTATGTATTCCGAGTACATGTATTTAACATCACTGATCTGGGATGATTGAGAGAATTATTTAATTGCATTTTATCACAGTTTAGTAATGGGACATACTTACATAGTTTATGTGTGTCCAACCTATCACTGATCAGGGGTATTTGAGAGAGCCAGTTAATTGCACATTATCACAGTTTAGTTTGAGTGAGCTAGCTAATTGCATTTTATCAAAGTTTAGTTATGGGACCTAAATACACAGTTGAAGTGTGTAAGACCTTCCTACAAAGAGTATAAGTGGTCAGAATTCACACAGTGACTTATGTACCCGAGTCAAAATATATTACACAATGTATTAATGATCTGGGACATACAGAGTCATAATATGGTAAATAAAAATTTATATCCACCTTCCTGTACAGAGTACATGTAATGGTGGTCAGACATTGACTTTTGTATCTGAAGTCAATTATTCGTCATGTATCGATGATTTGTGATATATCGAGTGTTGCATTGTTTTCTTGTATTCAACATCACAGTTAATTCATAGTAAACAACACCCTTGTCTTCTCATCTACATGTAGCTGCAGAGTGTTATGTTGGGCCATCTGCTTCAACAGATGAGAGGGCTACAGGTATATCCACATTGTTCATCATTCTATCACAGTAATGAGACTTTGTTTGCATACGATGGTGTCACTTTTCTATCACCAGTAGTATGCCGGCCATTGTGGTTGATTTTTTTGTAAGGGTGTTCAGGAATGGTGAAGATTCAACACAGTTCCATTTTGTTCCTCTTCTACATTGTATATGTAATATGGTACCACAGCTTTAGCCTGAATATTTGTTGTATCACATTACCATTTCATCTTTTCTGTCACATCCAATGATACCGGTAGCCATTATCTTGTGATGCAGGCATGTCAGAGACCAATTATTTCACATAGTCCAAGTTATGAAATAATGCACACACTTCCACCATCACCCGAAACCCTGTAATGTATCATCCGAAACCCTGTAATGTAATGATCCGCACTGTGACGTGTCTCTGATCTTTCTTGCAAGCAGTTGGTCCTATTAAACAAATAAAGAATTGTGCAATATAATTTGTCTTCACTATCCTGTCAATATAAGCTTACATTTGTAAGTACCATTCTACAGGGGTTGAAATGTTTGTAAAACTTTACTTGTCCCAGGTGACAAGGGACTATTTTTTTTACTTGTCACCTTGTTGACAGTAGTTGTCTCAAAATATTACCAAGTTTTGACTTCCTTATATAACCGTGTTCTAATTTTTCATGAAATAGAACAACCAATTAGATTCAGACTTTGTTCTGTTATTCTTTTAGTGTATTTATTTGGGTAGTAGAATACACAGACAGACAGACTACACCATGTATACAGACAAATTACCATTTTGATTGGCTTAGGTGAAGGAAAGTAATTAGGATAATCAGCGTCGTCTGCCGATTTTTGTAATTTGTCCCCGAGTTTTGCAATACACAGAAAATTTATCGTACAGCTTTAAAACTTCACACAGTATATAAACTTAAAAAAAAAATTCCCCCATGGATATGTAATTAATCTGGGAATTGACGAAAATCACCAATACCTACCATGTTATTTTGGGGCTACGATGACATTGACCTGCCAATGTTATATAACATGCAGACTTGGTGTCATGGCGTCAAAAAATAACCTACAAATCTCCCATCTAATTGCTGTTTTCGCGATTTGTTGAGAACTACTGGAAGGATTTTCTTGATACTTTGGAATGAAATTAGCACTTTTTATTTTATTTCCTGTGTGAAGTTTCAATATCCCCCGATCAATTGTCTCCGAAATACCGCCGGATATATTATCTGTGACAGACAGTAGAACCAGTATTTTTACAAGGGAAAGAATGTTTTCAATATCATGTGAGTCACTCTTTCGACGGATAATTTTTGGCAAGAAATTCTTGATTGTTCTGCCTTCTTGTGACTGGGATTTCATTCCGACGTTTCAGAAAACGATCCATATTACTGTCGAAGAATAGTTGCCACTAACGCTCTATTCAACCAAAATGACCGAACCACCATGACCAAACGTGTTATCGCTAGGCTGCATTCAGATTCTATCAGCTACGCTGATTGGCTGGATGGAGTTATTAGACTAATGAAATCGCGCGTACCATAATCACTCGACTTGTCACATGGTTATTTTCTATCTTCGCGCACAGGAGAGCGGTTTTCAAAACGACAGTCACAACAACGACATCGGTCATACGGGCCATGAAATCACATAAATTTTATCAACTTCGAGGCCTGCGGAAACTATGCTACACACATTGTTTTGTTAGGCGAAGTATATATCTGTTACAAATAAAAACGGCACTTTATGGCTTTGTTGTCGCAGGCGACAAGTCAGTTTTCTTTTTACTTGTCACTTGCGAAAATCACTTGTGAGCATCATATATCTGATTATTAGCATTGAAAATGACAGATTATTCCTTACATCTTCAATCGTGATAAAATCCATCACAAGATGATGATGTTCACTCTGTGGGAGCCATATACACTGTCGCCTCCTTCATCTTCCTCCAACAGTCAGACTCAAACAAATGGCTTCTTTCTGACCTTCTCCCTGTTACACTTTCTGTAGGAGAAAATATTAAATGGAGTAAGATCTAATATAACTAATTTATTCATAAAGGTTGGGGGAAATATCCCGATTTTCATGACAAGCACTCACTCACTCGGCCCCTCGCAACCCCTGGCAATTTCTCATGCCACCACCCTGCCTCGGGAATATCTCATGAAATCAATCCCACATGGTCTTGCCACATAAATATAGTATATATTTTCACCACCCCCCCCCCCTCCTCCCCCACACACACACTTTACCACCATGCCCCCTTATCTGGATTGGAAAAAAAATCATAATTACTAACATGGATATTATAGTATACTAATTTGGTAGCTACCACCCTATGTTGCATGTTTGTAAATCTCATCCATTTGCCTCTTGACACCCCCCCTAACTGGATGTGTGTGTAGTGGGCATGGTGGGGGGGGGGAGGGGTTATGTAGTGGGCATGCTGGGGGTGGGGGGTTATGTGGTAATACATGGTACAGTTATGATGTATCATTTATCAAGTCTTATCAATGACTTCTCAAATTTCCTTTGATTGTGTCCTTGTAATGTATTCACTTACCGGTACTACTTGTCATCCATCATGGTATATTTCATAAACATCAAAATGACTTCTTCGTCGATCAGGCACTAGGGCAGCTGGACTTCTCACACTTCTCACTTGATCACTGGATAAACAGTTACACAATGTTGACATGATATTACCCCATTGGACACAAAATGTTGCCAACATTTGATACAGTCTTACGACATTATGTAACTATTATAAATTCATTGGACTGATTAGAATTTCAGGCAAAATTGAGGGGTGACTGAATGTTAATAGATGTTTTGAATTATTATAGGATTATAACATGCATAGTAGTTTGCAAGGACCTTAGAGTTCAACAAGCCACAAAGCGTATTGCAAGTATTTTTGCGGACAACGCGGCTGATAATTACTGGTATCCATATGTATCTAGCTGTTGACCTATGCAGATATAGTGACAGTTTAATTAATTCTTTTTTGGAAATACATAGGAAATTATATAGCCTGTAAGGGCCTTAGATTGCACTCATCCACAACTGGTATGGAAAAACGACATGCTAAATGTAATAAGTGATTGGAAATTGCAAAATACCGCCAAGTGGTAACAGTAAATTATATCAATGACATATTAAAACAGACAACAGACAGCAAAATTCTTTCACGCAATGAATAAATGAACGGAGAATGAACAATGAAGCATAGCCCAGTTTTCGACACAGCTTCGATTTCAAAACATAAAGCGAAAGCAACGGGGACGAGATATCTGTGCGTAACGTATTCAGTTCAAACAATTGTTTGTCCATATTACTTACCAGAAAACAGATGTAACGGGACGAGTAATGTTCATTGTTAAGCTGCCAACAACACCACACGTTCTCTCTCCTCCTCACACTGCAATCCAGTAGGTGGCGCTTCATAAAACGAAGGACGATAACCGATGACCAGTTGAACCATAGTCCAGTTGAACGTTGAACCAAAAAGTGGTTCTTTGGACGACCACCGCGGGAAAAACAATAACGAGGGCGGGAAATACGTTGAACCGAAAAACAGTTGAACGTATACTCGGTCGAGAATAATTTTGACCCACACAACAGTAATACGTCTTTCATTTTTGATAACTTCTATGATTGTTTCTGACTGTTGATAGGCTATGAGCGAAAATAGTAATATGCCATCAAAATAAGTGCATAACAGCGAAGTTTCCCAAATCGACACGCGTTATTAACGACTTGGACATTCAGTTTTAAGCATAACCACATGGTTTATTTGGAAAAGTCTGCAGAATTTAACTTAATATTAATAAGAAAATTACTCCCTGTTCTCAGACATTCATATCCCATTGTTTCGGTCATGTTGGTGTCGTTTTACCATGCACGGAGTTTCATGTGGTTGAACGTATAACCAGTTATAGGTTGAACGTAGAACCAATAATAGGTTCAACGTTTACGCCCAAGCTAGTATCATGTGGTTATACGTAGAACCAGTTATAGGTTGAAAGAAGAACCAATAACAGGTTCAACGTTTACCTCCATGCAAGTATCAATATATGCTTGAATTCGAACTGAAAACGTTCAACCAGATTCCGGGAAAACGTTTACTGTCATTAAAAATTGGTTCAACGTTGAACTGATAACAGGTTGAACATTTACTCCCTGAAATTGGCCGTTTTTACAGTGTACAAGATCTTTCTATGGAGCTATTTGACTTAATAAAAGAAAATTCTATCTTCAACATTGGGTTCAAGTAATTTTACAAACAGACCAATGGACTAGCCATGGGGTCTAATGACTCACAAGATACCAGCAATTTTGTACTACTGGTTGTTGAATACAAATTCTTAACCAGACCCATATCCACCAACATTCTGACCTTCCACAGATATATTGATGATGGAAATATTTTCCTGAAACAAGATTTACCGTATGATTTCAGTAATCAGAAAATTAGCAGAACATTATCCCACAGGCATCAATATAGAATTTGAAATTAGTGCTTTAAGCACACACTTTCTGGATTGTGAACTACAGATTAACTGCAATAATCAGAAACAAATCCACTACAGTATATACCAGAAACCATTCAATGTTTATAGTTTCCCACACTATACATCAAATCATCCAGATTCTGTTTTTAAAGGAATCATCAAAACAGAGTGTATCAGATATTTAAAAAAATCCTGTGATGCACTAGAATAGAGACATATGATCAAGCTATTTTCCCTACGATTACACAGATGCGGTTTTCCACATTGTCATTAGAAAACACATCAAACAATGTTCTCTACAGTCAAAGGGAGATAATTCTAGAGACCTTGTCACCATAACAAATTCTCCAACGAAATACAGATATCTTTGTATCAAATACAGTCGGCTCACACCAGTACATCGGTTTGTCCAAAAAATACTTAGGAAGTATAAGTCTATTGGGTTTGTTTTCAGAACTGGCCTCAGTAACAGTAAAAAACTGAAGCAACTACTCCTAACGAAAAAACGCATGCACGAGAAGATCATTACTCCCACACCTGGTTACCTATGCCAAATGGCGGAAACTACTAACTAACCTATGCAACTTGTTCAAGAATACACAATAGATTACAAAGTAGACCGTAGAGACTTTCTACGGGTTTTCGAGACTATCAAATATTACCTCGTGGATAACTATAATTTTATAGATTGGATCCAGACAAAGTTACCAAATTCTCAATATTCCTCTTAGAGGTAGATCACCTGAATAGGGTTAGAATTCGTGATGTTTACTTGAATGAATTCTCAATAGAATTTTTCAGGTACAGAAATTACAAACTGATGAAGCTAGCCAAACTTATTTTAGATTGTATATGCCCCCAACAGTAGCTTGGGATCCTATGAGATTACATATTTAGATATGATATCTCATATTTTTTCTTTTCTTTCTTGTGTGCTGTACAGGTTAATAGTCTTTCATACTATACTATATTGTGGACAACTTAATTGCAACTGGCCCTTATTTGGTGATTAACCCTTATAAATTAATGTATATATGAAATTATTTATTACCATAATATGTATATATGATATTAACTTATTCAGTCCATGACAATCAGTCAATGCCATGAATGATTAGGCTAGCGTTTGTGTATAGTGTACTATAAAATAATATATTAAATTAATGGTTTTCACTGGGAATGTAAGGGTTTATATAAAATGCAAAAACCAATATGCTAGGTATTACAGTGAATCAAACACTGTCCTAGCCAACCAAAAACATGTTATGCTGTTTGGAGATTGACCCGTACTAGCACTCAGTTTACTTTTTTATTTTTATGGTATCTCATATTTATTTATGGTATGTTTATACCTATTTTCTTTTTCTTTTTTTTATCTCTTCCTGTGATTCCCTGTGTATATATTTTTTAGATTGCAGCGCTGCAACTATAATAGAAACTATCATAACAAGGGATAGAATATTTGGCCGTATATGGTACACGGGAGAGGGTAGACAACAATTTTGTTATACAGTGGCGCCATCGCTTAACGAGTCGCCATAGCTAGCTTACTTACTTACTTAGCTCGAGCATAACCTCCCCACAGCGCATGCTGCATTTCGCAGGCTCCATTACCATCCCTGCCACCAATAGCGGAAGTTGAACCTTTACTACGTTGCTATGACGTATAGGGGAAACCAATCAACGTACGGTTCAGTTTGAATCCGGCCGAACAACTCCTTTAATGTTGCACATGAGCGAACTACTTTTCATATGCTCTGTCCAGATAAACAGGAAAAATGATCTCTAGGTAATTCTTTTTAACGCTAGGCCAACAGAGGTATTATGCAGACTTCAAAAGTAATCGAAATATTCGGTAAACATCTATTTTACTGTATATGATGTCACTTCCGGCGATGTGCACGAAGGCCCCGAATCAGGTCAAAAAATCTGACGGTGGCTGGGGTGTTATTAGACCCCCAGCGAGGTGGTCGCCTCGAGACAAAGTGTGGTCTGCTTATAGTTCAGTAGGAGCTTTTCGCAGCAGTCAGTCTACAGTTTTCAAGCTGATCAGACGTATATAATAAAGTATGAAAAAAAGTACTTCCTGGACGTGTGAAGTGTCAATCCATGATAATATTCTAGACGCCTACAGATAACAGTAGAAATAGTACAGATCCTGTGGTATGTAGACACACAACCTCGTGGGCGTCAACAGAACTTTCTAAAAATAGACACTGCCAAAGAAGTGACAGAAAACTGGACTTTTGTGCTTTTCTAAGAAACTCCTTATCCTGATGTGTTGGCTGGATCTATGACTTTAGATTTTGACTAAGGGACTTTTAATACATCCTGTGCTCCATAGTGAAGAGATCTGTGAATAGTGCTGTCGTAGCAGACTGCTGTGGAGGCTGACAGATATATCAGAGGCCGAGTACTGGGGTTCCATCGCGGGTTCCTGCACAGAGGTCCAGGGAAATGCAGGGCTAGTCGTTTTTTCAACATCCGTAAGTGTATACCTAAAACATGAATATTTTATGTTTATTAGGACTACGAGTAGAGGGGACACTATCGGCTTTGACTTGTATATTGATGCATCTCTATATCAAGTAGAAATAGTGTTTTGAACCTGAGTGTCGGATGCCCTGATGATTCACTCTAAAAAAATTAACAAAATTAGCAGGCAGGTTTGCCGCCATAGGTACGAAATCCTAGGAATTAAGGCCAGCAATTAGCAGGGGAGTCCATTTCGACCATAGACACCTTTTTGAAACTTTGGCGGTTCTTTTCTCTACTCGTTATCTTATTTTACATGGTTGATCAACCCACAGTAGCGAGTGATGCACTTGTGATATATGTTTAGTATATTACAAACTTAAACATAAATGATCGGACTCAAATTGTATCACAGCTGGGTGATCAAAGTGCATTGATCTAATAAAATTTTCAACAATTTTTAAAATTTTTATCCTTTTTATCTCCCATTTTGATCAATTTTAAATTTAGCTAGGCTTTTCCTTGTCAGCCTATGTTAATCATAATTTTCTTACATATATATCTAAATTTCTGACGAATGATATATTACAATCTTGCATTTTATTTGCAATTAAAATGATCTCATTTAACATATATACATTCTTGACTTTCTGACTATTCAAACTTCAATATCCTTTTGAGTACTGATTGTACAATATGTCAGACACTGTGCAAATCTCCGGGGTCCTAATTTCCTTCCTTCTGGAAGTTGTAGTGGCTGTCGGATCATCTGTCTTGATGGTAGTGGGACACACTGTGTTCATGACACAACAGCTGCATTGACCCATATATCTCCCGCAGGTTTACAGATGTAAATCTGCAGTGTGGTAATAACAATCTGACTGAACACATGAGAACCACACTGGAGAGAAATCCTACTAGAACTGACTGCGTGAGTACAGTTGTACAGGACAGGGTAATCTGATTCAACATATGAGAACCCATACTGGTGAGAAACTCTACAAGTGTCAACTGTTGCTAGTACAGTTGTACAAAAGAGGGTAGTCCGACTACACACATGAGAACTCGTACTGGAAAGAAACTTACAAGGGTTCAGTATATGAATACAGGTGTACCATGCAGGGTAGACTGACTCAACACATGAGAACTCATACTGGAGAAAAACCCTACAAGTGTCGAATGTGAGTACAGGTGTATAGTGCAGGGTAGTATGAATCAGCACATGCAAACTCGCACTGGAGAGAAACCCTCCAATTATCCGGCCTGTGAGTACAGGTGTACACAACAAGCCTATTTGACTAGACACATGAAAACTCATACTGGAGAGAAGCCATTCGAGTGTCCGACCTGTGAGTACAGGTGTACACAACAAGCCCATCTGTCTAGACACATGAAAACTCATACTGGAGAAAACGCCTTCAATGTTCGGCCTGTGAGTACAGGTGTACACAACAAGCCCATCTGACTAGACACATGAAAACTCATACTGGAGGGAAATCCTTCAGTGTTCGGTCTATGAGTACAGGTGTACACAACAAGCCCATCTGACTAGACACATGAAAAATCGTACTGGAGAGAAACCCTTCAGTGTCCGGCCTGTAAGTACAGGTGTATACAGCAAGCCCATCTGACTAGACACATGCAAACTCATACTGGAGAGAAACCCTTCAGTGTCCGGTCTGTGGGTACAGGTGTACACAACACGCCCATCTGACCAGACACATGGAAACTCATAATGAAGATAAACCCTTCAGTGTCCGGCCTGTGAGTACAAGCGTACCCAACAAGCCCATCTGACTAGACACATGAAAACTCATACTGGAGAGAAACCCTTCAGTGTCCGGCCTGTGAGTACAGGTGTACACAACAAGCCCATCTGACTAGATACTTGAAAACTCTCAGTGGAGAGAAACCCTCTCAATGTCCGGCAGGTGTACACACCAAGCCCATCTGACTAGATACATGAAAACTCATACTGGAGAGAAACCCTTCAGTGTCCGGCCTGTGAGTACAGGTGTACACAACAAGCCCATCTGACTAGACACATGAAAACTCATACTGGAGAGAAACCATTCGAATGTCCGGCCTGTGAGTACAGGTGTATACAACAAGCCCATCTGACTAGACACATGCAAACTCATACTGGAGAGAAACCCTTCAGTGTCCGGCCTGTGGGTACAGGTGTACACAACACGCCCATCTGACCAGACACATGGAAACTCATAATGAAGATAAACCCTTCAGTGTCCGGCCTGTGAGTACAAGCGTACCCAACAAGCCCATCTGACTAGACACATGAAAACTCATACTGGAGAGAAACCCTTCAGTGTCCGGCCTGTGAGTACAGGTGTACACAACAAGCCCATCTGACTAGATACTTGAAAACTCTCACTGGAGAGAAACCCTCTCAATGCCCGGCAGGTGTACACACCAAGCCCATCTGACTAGATACATGAAAACTCATACTGGAGAGAAACCCTTCAGTGTCCGGCCTGTGAGTACAGGTGTACACAACAAGCCCATCTGACTAGATACTTGAAAACTCTCACTGGAGAGAAACCCTCTCAATGTCCGGCAGGTGTACACACCAAGCCCATCTGACTAGATACATGAAAACTCATATTGGAGAGAAACCCTTCAGTGTCCGGCCTGTGAGTACAGGTGTACACAACAAGCCCATCTGACTAGACACATGAAACCTCATACTGGAGAGAAACCCTTCAGTGACCGGTCTGTCAGTAGAGGTGTACACAACAAGCCCATCTGACCAGACACATGAAAACTCATACTGGGAAGAAACCCTTCAGTGTCCGGCCTGTGAGTACAAGCGTACACAACAAGCCCATCTGACTAGACACATGAAAACTCATGTGTACACAACAAGCCCTTCTGACTAGACACATGAAAATTCATACTGGAGGGAAACCCTTCAGTGTCCGGTCTGTGAGTAGAGGTGTGCACAACAAGCCCATCTGACTAGACACATGAAAACTCATACTGGAGGGGAACCCTTCAGTGTCCGGTCTGTGAGTAGAGGTGTACACAAGCCCATCTGACTAGACACATGAAACTCATACTGGAGAGAAACTTTTCAGTGTCCGGCCTGTGAGTACAGGTGTACACAACAAGCCCATCTGACTAGACATGAAAACTCATACCGGAGAGAAACCACTCGAATGTCTGGCCTGTGAATACAGGTGTATAACAAGCCCATCTGACTAGACACATGCAAACTCATACTGGAGAGAAACCCTTCAGTGTCCGGCCTGTGGGTACAGGTGTACACAACACGCCCATCTGACCAGACGCATGGAAACTCATAATGAAGATAAACCCTTCAGTGTCCGGCCTGTGAGCACAAGCGTACCCAACAAGCCCATCTGACTAGACACATGAAAACTCATACTGGAGAGAAACCCTTCAGTGTCCGGCCTGTGAGTACAGGTGTACACAACAAGCCCATCTGACTAGATACATGAAAACTCTCACTGGAGAGATACCCTCTCAATGTCCGGCAGGTGTACACACCAAGCCCATCTGACTAGACGCATGAAAACTCATACTGGAGAGAAACCCTTCAGTGTCCGGCCTGTGAGTACAGGTGTACACAACAAGCCCATCTGACTAGATACATGAAAACTCTCACTGGAGAGATACCCTCTCAATGTCCGGCAGGTGTACACACCAAGCCCATCTGACTAGACGCATGAAAACTCATACTGGAGAGAAACCCTTCAGTGTCCGGCCTGTGAGTACAGGTGTACACAACAAGCCCATCTGACTAGATACATGAAAACTCTCACTGGAGAGATACCCTCTCAATGTCCGGCAGGTGTACACACCAAGCCCATCTGACTAGACGCATGAAAACTCATACTGGAGAGAAACCCTTCAGTGTCCGGCCTGTGAGTACAGGTGTACACTACAAGCCCATGTGAATAGACAATTGAAAACTCTCACTGGAGGGCAACCCTCTAACTGACCGGCCTGTGAGTACAGGTGTACACAACAAGCCCATCTGATTAGACACATAAAACTCATACTGGAGAGAAACCCTTCAGTGTCCGGTCTGTGAGTACAGGTGTATACAAGAAGCCCATCTGACTAGACACATGAAAACTCATACTGGAGAGAAACCCTTCAGTGTCCGGCCTGTGAGTACAGGTGTACACTACACGCCCATGTGAATAGACACTTGAAAACTCTCACTGGAGGGCAACCCTCTAACTGACCGGCCTGTGAGTGCAGGTGTGCACAACAAGCCCATCTGATTAGACACATAAAAACTCATACTGGAGAGAAACCCTTCAGTGTCCGGTCTGTGAGTACAGGTGTACACAAGAAGCCCATCTGACTAGACACATGAAAACTTATACTGGGGAATAATCCTTCAAGTGTCCGGCCTGTGAGTACAGGTATACACAACAAGCCCATCTGACTAGACATATGAGGAATCATACTGGAGAGAAACCCTACAAGTGTCTAGTGTGTGAGTACATGTCTACACAGCAAGCCCATCTGACTAGACACATGCAAACTCATACCTGAGAGAAACCATTTAAATGCCCTGTATATGTATTCACATCAGAGTACTCTGAAATTTGACATGAAGATTCACACTGGGAACTGACAAGGTTCTGTAAGGGCGTATGTGAGTAGGCTCAGCCCTTGGTGGGTGTAGGCGTAGGGTTTTACCAGTGTACATATCAGCTAGAGTAGAATCATGAGGTAAATGTGAGATGTTAGTATATTTGTAACCGTCGGTGTGGATTTGTACATTTTAATAAAAACTTTTATTTTAATAAAATCCTTCAAGTGTCCGGCCTGTGAGTACAGGTATACACAACAAGCCCATCTGACTAGACATATGAAGAATCATACTGGAGAGAAACCCTACAAGTGTCTAGTGTGTGAGTACATGTCTACACAGCAAGCCCATCTGACTAGACACATGCAAACTCATACCTGAGAGAAACCATTTAAATGCCCTGTATATGTATTCACATCAGAGTACTCTGAAATTTGACATGAAGATTCACACTGGGAACTGACAAGGTTCTGTAAGGGCGTATGTGAGTAGGTGTAGGCTAGAGTAGAATCATGAGGTAAATGTGAGATGTTAGTATAATTGTAACCGTCGGTGTGGATTTGTATATTTTAATAAAAACTTTGGAACACAGTGTTATATATATTCTGTGAGTTGTTTAACAACATGTCTGGTCTTACACTGAAATAACTTAGCTCACCCAAAGTCAACTACGAGAGAATGAATGAATGGAACAAGGCCATAGCCATGGGTGAAACTTTGTTAGACAACCTTCGTAACACGGTACAGTACAGGCAACATTCGACGAACAAGATTGCACGCCAGCCCGAGGACGTATATCTATTTCGAGAAACGTGATTTTTCTAACAGATTCGATAAGCATATTCTCCAAACAGAGTGACACAATGATGCACATGAGAACTCGAGTCAGGTGAACTATTAAGATGTTCAAAATGTGATTTAGGTCTACAATACTGTCAATCAAAATATACTCAGCACGTGGAGGACTCTCAGAGAAAAACTTTGACATAATGGTACATCCTCATGTGAATAAGTCGTACAACCTCTGACAATAGGAGACTGAAGGTGATAAACGAGAATTTGATAATGTAGGTCACACTTGGGATAATTCCATTAGAGAGACTTCGACATAATGGCGATATTCTCAAGTCGTCATGTCGTACAGCCTCTGAGAATAGGAGACTGTAAAGCTGGAACACGGTAATTAAACAATGGGAACAAATATTTAGATTAAGGATACTAAGCCCTCCTGCAGACACTTTTACTCACCCTTCAGAATTTGTCTTTATACAGCTAAAAGTATGCCTTATAGACATGGTACTGTATATATTTGTTGAAAGCGCAACTCTTAAGGATTCCAAATATATAAATGTATTCACTGTAAATCTGTAAGTTTTGAAGTGTTCGAATTAAAAAAAAAAGTTAGCCTTCTTTTTTAATTGGCTATTTTCAAAAATGTATCAACGTATCTTAACTTACATCTAGAAGATGAATCCAAATGAAAATCTGTGACTCGGTTTTATCAATGTGGTCTAGTTCTTATTCTATGTACATTTAATTCAACTTCAAAATTCAAAACTGTGATTTGCTTTATTCATAAAGAAATATTCCATTAAATGTCAATATTTCTGGTTGAAGTTCTGTTCTACAGGAAATAATAAAGGAATTTACGATAAGCTGAATACTTTTTGAAAACAGCATTTAAAAAATTTACATTAAATATTTAATTAATTTTCTTTTTAAATCCAAATATCTTTACAATCTACAGGTTTACAGTGAAAGAATGTATACATTTGGAATCCTTAAGAAATGTGCTTTCAAGAAATATATACATTACCATATCTATGAGGCATACTTTTAGCTGTACAAAGGCATGTTCTATGAGTGTGTAAAAGAGTCTGCGGGAGGGCTTAGTATCCTTAATATTATTCAGAATTACTCCTGTGGTAGTTTTTTTTTACATATAGTAATTCGTGATATTTTAGTACTCTAGTATTTGGTTCCGCTGTGTTGGGATAAGTAATAGCTCTGTCATGAGTAGTAGTGGTTCCTTCACTTGATTGTCTCATCGATCTTCATGTGATATCTTAAAGGAAGTCCTGTTCACCTGCAATTCTGTCTAATATTCATCGACGGGTGAATGTAACTTTCCAATGACGTCACAGCCGACGCCTGTCCCGTGACTGAAGTGACTCAGAACAACCGACAACAGTTTATAACATGTACATGTATGGTCATAATGATCAGATACATGTCTCACTGACGAAATATTCACCAACGGAATAATCATCTTCTGTAAATATTTAATATTTTCGGTGTCCAATCCAAACTCATTGTGATTGTTTCATATAATATAACGTGTTATTACAGTTCGTTTCGTGTAATAAATTTTGTTATTCCAATTCAGTAAATACCTGGTACAAATGAATTATGACCACGATATATCAGCCTTGGTGAATGGTGGTTTTCTCTGGTCCATAAAAGGTCGTTTTCGGAATCACATAATTTATATGAGTAGCAGAGATTCCTTCGATTCACCTGCAATACTTACTTTATTACATACCGGTACAAACATATTGTTGTATCTGTACAACATTGAAGTTAGTTGTCAATCATTCTGTACATTGACAAACAAATTACGTGAGCTATACACTTTTCACTGCTATAATAGATTTAAGCAGAATGATCTATTGGATTGAACCGACACATTTTTTTGATATGCATTAACAGACAATGTAATCTGTTCAATAGTCACTCTATTATAGAATATTTTATCAGTACTATACTGAATTATTTGTAAATTATCCTATGCCATAATAGATTTTCACTCTTGGTAAACAGACTATCGTTATCCCATAATTTGACAGACAAGCTGTTTACATACAGCAATCAAGAAGGGTGACATTCCTGTACTATATTGGCATAGTTAAAACGTAAATAATATAGTTGTCACATAGATCACAGTTATATAGCTTGGGATTAAAACGTTCCAAATTGAATGTGAACTATTCATAGATCAGTAAAACGAGTTACTTGTACATCACTGACATAAATTGTCATCTGACAGTCAATGTTAGCTACAAATTATATATGCTATTACAAACCTATGGTTGTATATCTTTGTACAAAATTGAAGTCAGTGTTCAATAAATCTATACAATGGCAGACAATTTGAACTGTGACTTGTTCATTCTAATATAGACAGAATGGTCTATATGTACTACATTGACCTAATGTTTTATTCATTTTACACAATGTGAGACATTCACCACTCATTCTATTATAGACAATAGGATACACTATCTGCACTGTACTGAGTTTCTGGTCAGTCATTTTATGCCCTAACAGATATTCATGTTTCTTCAGGTATCCATAGTAACCATTCATCTCATGCTTTTACAGAAAAACTCTTCATCTTTAACTAGTCAAGAAGAGTGATATTCCTGTTATCACTGTTAACACTTGTGATTCTCGGTTAAACTACCGACAACGAAACAATATCCAACAAATTCAATGAATATTTAGTTCGGTGGCATCGAACCTAGATTCACAAATTCCAAATACCACAACAAACTTAGATGAATATTTAGGTCCTCAAATCCCTGAAAACTTCATATATCTCAACTGTGCGTTCAAGAGACGTTAAATCTGTTATAATGGGAGTGAAGTCTGCTGCACCTGGAGTAGATGGTATACGCATGTCCCTGATCAAACTAGTTTTCGATTATATTTGTCTTCCCCTGCCAAACATCATTAACTTATCGTTTTACAGTTCCAGGTTGTATGAAATTAGCTAAAGTAACAACGATTTACAAATCCGGTGATATTTACTCTTTCGAAAATTACAGGCCAATGTTCGTCCTCCCATGCATGCTTCGGCAAAATTCTCGAAAATCTTGCTGGAAATGATGTCCTACAATTCATAGAAAACAATGACAATCTCATCCAACAAATATGGATTAAGAGAAAACCACCCCACAAATCTTGCAGCATGAGCTTTGTTTGACAAATTAGTAGCCGCAAAAGAAGCAAAACTATTCGGTATTGTCACATTTCTTGATCTGTCCAAAGCGTTCGATACTGTAAATCATAATATACTACTATCCGAGCTGAATCATTATAGATTTCGTTTTTTACCCAATGATTGGTTCATAAATTACCTGTCCAACGTATTACAAAGCGTTTCATTTAATGATAAACTATCTCGATCCGTACAAATTACCTGTGGCGTACCACAGGGGTCAATTCTTGGATCAATACTATTTCTGATTTATATTAATGAAATCAGCAATGAAACTAATTCTCTCTGGACCATACTCTTTGCAGATGACACAAATGTTGTGTACTTTGGTAAAAACATTGCTGATGTCATGAATGCGAACCATAGAATTAGGTAACCTCATAACTGCTTCAATTCGAATCGACTATCTTTGAATATTAAAAAAGTAAATAAATATGTGCTAGTCAAACCATACATAAAGTTTCCACCAGGCCATTCGCCTCCTCTGTTAATTTCTGTAATGGAAATTGATGTCGTCAGAAAAAGGAAATTTACATTTCTTGGCTTCACGTTTAATGATAGCTTAAACAGGACAGATCATATTGACTATATATGCAAAATGGTATCGAGAAACATAGGGATCATCAATCATATTGAAAACTTGATCAACAAAAGGACACTGTATATACATGTATTATACTACTCAGTGATCTTTCCATATCTGTCATATGGTAACGTCCTTTGGGGAAACACATATCCAACGCATTTGAATCCGCTGATTATACTCCAAAAGCGTGCGATTTGAGTCATAACCTCATTCAATAAATATGAACATACCCAACCACTTTTCCATAATTTACAAATGTGACCACTATTCGGTTTGAACCAATATTGTGCTTACTCGTGACCGACAACAGGAAATACCGTATCGGGGGTAACAAGAAATTACATAACGGAAAATTACGTAACAGGATATTACGGCACACGACTTACTTATGACGAAACTGATGTACCGTCGTCAGCAGGTATCAGACTCACCTTTTTCAACTACTCCTGTTCATGTTGCTATGTGACTGGTACGTGGTATTGGGTAAGGAGGTGGGAAGCAATCACGGGAGCTATTTCGTTGTCAGGGTGACACGCCGATAGGCCGCGAGCTGTCATTCACAAGTCCAGGCCAATCTCAAACCTCCCTTAGATAACTGTGTCGTTTATCGATAGATACACTGGCTCGCGAGGATGTTCAAGAATTGTTCCCTGTCTGTTGTCAGTTTCGTACTGTGGTCCATCAGGGCCGTCTTCGTTTTCTATCAATTTTCTATTCTTCTTGTTCTATTTCCGAAGAAACCAAATTAATCTAGGTTTTATTTGTATTTTTAAGACAACTGGATTCCCATCGAACTCGTAGCACTTTTTCGTTTTGCAACAATGTTAAAAAAGGCACATCCCAGACAAAATCGAAGGAAAACCTACCAAATTGATGAAAAACACCAAATATAATTTCCTCCGCGGATGTAGCATTTCTTCTGCGGATATAATATTTTCTCAGCAGATTTAATATTTCCTCTGTGGAAATAGAAGAAAAGAAATGGCCGCAATGGGCCCTGATTTATAAACACTCGTGCACGATGAACCCCTGGATTCTGAAGTAGCCCAGCAACACTCAAATCAATGTAGACTTAAAATACCCCGATAAAATCGTCCCACCAACCTCCCGAATTGTTACGTGTCTTGTCTCCACGAAACCCAACTCTCGACTGGATCAATTGCACGAGCTTTCCGCTTCGGGCCGCCCCTGTTGGGAGATAGTCGGAGGTCGTGCAATCTCCTGGCGTACGGCCAGTCCCGGCTCGCCAAGGATTAACAGCGTTCCGAGCAGTCTCGAGAATCGCTATTTCAAATGAAACTCCCCAAAGTTGCGAAATTTAACTTGGTGGAGATAGGGTTGAGACTCCCTGTTACACCCTGAAAAATAAGGAATTGAGTCTAAAAGCCTTTGCAATTCATTAACATAAATCGATCACACTGCAAGTACCCGTGATTACAGGAATCTATAAGACATTTCTATACAACCAGGGATACAATTTGGGGAATATTATAACCCAGATCTAAATGATCGGATGCTGAGAAAAGGACGTGTCAGCTTTACCCGGGGAAAAACCCTCTTGCTGTCACGTTTGTAAAGCGAAAAAATTATTTCTCCATATCAGCATGAAAAGTTGTTTTTCATACATATAAAATACCGAAGTTTTACACTGAAAACTCTCACAGCCAATGGTGACGTAAAACGGCGTCTATGAACGTTGGAAAATGGGCGCTTGGTCGTTTTTATATTTTCTGGATACATTTTCACAGGGAATTCCCTTTATATTCAAAATATGACACCTCCAACCAAAATCTAATTCCATGTTCTCAATTTTATCAAATATAACACAAACATATATTGAAATATCATTTTGGTTGAAGGTGTCATATTTTCATGAAATTTAAAATAAGTTTTGTTTTCTCTGTTCACTTGGAAGACGGCGTTATATTGGCATTGTAAGAGTGTTTGGTGTTGCATAGCTTCTTGGCCGTGTGGTTAGAGCGTTTGGTTGTGAATGAACAATGTTGTCAATTTTGATTTCGAATCCCAATTTTGTCAATTAATTTTTTTTTTTTTTTTTTTTTTTTATCCAAAGCTGAATGACTCATGAAGAGATATTTCTGGAGTAAAATAACAAAAAAAAATATTTTGCAATTAATATTTTGTAAGTAGAAAATCCCCAAAGCTGTTCTGTACAACATATCACCCGAAACAGACAGGCCTAAATATTTTTGTCATCAATGCGTACGATATTTAATTCATGGATGTGCGTATATAGTAGTAAAGTAACATAGCAATGGCAAATATGAACAGAAGTGTGCCATTCAATAATTTGAAGTGTGAGTATTGTGGCAAAAACTCCCGGTTAGGCCAAACCAGGAATACAGATTACTGTTTGTTTAATGTTGTAAAAAATATACATTACAATACATTGTTTACTTACTGTTTCGCAATAGTTGCTTTTCATTCATGTAATTATTTATTGAAGATATTCGTGCTGTAATGAACCAAATAACGTGGTTACATTGCAATATACATTACAATATTTTGTTCACTTACTGTTTCGCAATAGTTGCTTTTCATTCATGTAATTATTTATTGAAGATATTCGTGCTGTAATGAACCAAATAACGTGGTTTGGGTTGCCCCAAGAAGTAAAAAGACCATATAAAGTGTCGTCTTGTGAGTGCTCTACATGCTATTGTCTTACCTGCGTCACTTTCATTTTATAATTAACTAAGCCTTACATGGAGGACCTGTTCCTGACGAGCGCATGGCGCATGGCGCACGTATAATAATAGAACTGGGGAAGACCAGCCTTTATTGCTTGAATACGTCATTCGTATAGCACAAATCTAGGAAAGCTGCCAAGAGGGTTTTTTCCCGGGTAAAGCTGACATGTTCTTTCGTTCGGC